>CM071585.1:0-79119 GCA_036426205.1 Ascaphus truei | reverse complement strand
GTGTATGTTGCATGCTGTATGCTGTAAGTATGATGTATGCTGTGTGTGTATGCTGTATGCGGTGTGTATTTTGCATGCTGTATGCTGTATGCTGTGCTGTGCTGTGTGTATGCTGTTTGCTGTGTGTATGTTGCATGCTTTGTATACAGTATGCTGTGCTGTGCTGTGTGTATGCTGTTTGCTGTGTGTATGTTGCATACTGTATGCTGTGTGTGTATGCTGTATGATGTGTGTATGTTGCATGCTGTGTGTTTGCTGTATGTGTATGCTGTATGTGTATGCTGTATGTTGTGTGTGTATGTTGCATGCTGTATGCTGTGCTCTGTGTGTATGCTGTGTGTATGTTGCATGCTGTGTGTATGCTGCATGCTGTGTGTATGCTGTATACAGTATGCTGTGCTGTGCTGTGTGTATGCTGTTTGCTGTGTGTATGTTGCATGCTGTGTGTATGCTGTATACAGTATGCTGTGCTGTGTTTATGCTGTTTGCTGTGTGTATGTTGCATGCTGTATGCTGTATGCTGTATGCTGTATGCTGTATGCTGTGTGTGTATGCTGTATGATGTGTGTATGTTGCATGCTGTGTGTTTGCTGAATGTGTATGCTGTATGTTGTGTGTGTATGTATATGCTGTATGTTGCATGCTGTGTGTGTACTGTATGTGTATGCTGTATTTGTGTGTGTGTGTGTGTGTGTGTGTGTGTGTGTGTGTGTGTGTGTGTGTGTGTGTGTGTGTATGCATGCATGCTGTATGCTGTGTGTATGTTGCATGCTGTGTGTAAGCTGTATATGTATGCTGTATGTATGTTGCATGCTGTATGCTGTGCGTATGTTGCATGTTGCATGCTGTGTGTATGCTGTATGTATGTTGCATGCTGTATGCTGTGCTGTGTGTATGTTGCATGTTGCATGCTGTGTGTATGCTGTATGTATGTTGCATGCTGTATGCTGTGCTGTATGTATGTTGCATGTTGCATGCTGTGTGTATGCTGTATGTATGTTGCATGCTGTATGCTGTGCTGTGTGTATGTTGCATGTTGCATGCTGTGTGTATGCTGTATGTATGTTGCATGCTGTATGCTGTGCTGTGCGTATGTTGCATGTTGCATGCTGTGTGTATGCTGTATGTATGTTGCATGCCTTATGCTGTGCTGTATGTATGTTGCATGTTGCATGCTGTATGTATGCTGCATGCTGTATGCTGTGTGTATGCTGTATGTATGTTGCATGCTGTATGCTGTGCTGTGCGTATGTTGCATGTTGCATGCTGTGTGTATGCTGTATGTATGTTGCATGCTGTATGCTGTGCTGTGTGTATGTTGCATGTTGCATGCTGTGTGCTGTGCTGTGCGTATGTTGCATGTTGCATGCTGTGTGTATACTGTATGTATGTTGCATGCTGTATGCTGTGCTGTGTGTATGTTGCATGTATGCTCTACCTGCATCTCCAGTGATTCCCAAGTACTGGAATATGCAAATTCTGCTCATTAATATTCTCCATATTTAGGCAAGACGCTGATTACCCAAGATCCCACATTACAGAGTGGTGCTGGGTATACACCATGTTCCTGAGCCCGTGGGTGGTCTGCACACTCAGGAAGTAATTACAGTTCCTGGCTGGCCATTGCCCGCCTGTTTGAATTGTCTGTCTGGGGAATGTCTCACAGAATAGGGAGACTTGGAAAGTTAATAAGGATTCTTTGAACGCAGCAGGGTAACCTGTAATTATAACATGCGTGCTGAACCCGAGACCACGAGGCGGGAAAGGAAGGCACAGAGCAGAGCACACCGTCCTTTGAACTTACATTAAAGCCATACAGTACATGCCCTGCAAAGGTGAAAACTCTCCTCATGGCGTTTGTCAGGAACATTTCTCCGCATCCTGAGAGTTAGAGGACAAACTCATAGCGCCTTTCTATGTGTTTCAGATTGTCCGGTGAGGAAGATGCCAGTTCATCTTATAGAGGATTATAGTCACACGCCGAATAAGTTATTGCTAACCTAGCCTTCTAATAGTTGTTGGGGTACAGAGAGGAGTAGATTTGTCTTCAATTGTGATATTATTTAATGGACCCTGAGAGAGATTCCAAATCTTGTCCATGTATACAGAAAATTCCAAACCTCACAGGTCTCTTCTTCGCATGTACATAGCTTTCCACATGTACAGAGATTTCCAGACCTCACAGGTCTTTTCTTCCCATGTCCCAAGTCTCACAGGTCTCTTCTTCACATGTGCAGAGATTTCCAAACCTCACAGGTCTCTTCTTCACATACAGAGCTTTCAAAAACTCACAGGTCTCTTCTTCCCATGTACAGAGCTTTTCTAAATCTCACAGATCTCTTCTTCACATGTACAGAGCTTTCCAAACCTCACAGGTCTCTTCTTCACATGTACAGAGCTTTCCAAACCTCACAGGTCTCTTCTTCACATGTACAGAGCTTTCAAAACCTCACAGGTCTCGTCTTCACATGTGCAGAGTGTCCTAATCCTCACAGGTCTCTTCGCATGTACAGAGCCTTCCAAACCTCACTGGTACAGTATCTTCATGTGTGCAGATGTTTCTTATGCATCTGTATTGTACTGTACCTATATTGTACCCGTATTATATAGTACCGTACCTATATTGTACCTGTATTATATAGTACCGTACCTATATTGTACCTGTATTATATAGTACCGTACCTATATTGTACCTGTATTATATAGTACCGTACCTATATGGTACATGCATTATATACAGTAGTACCATACCTATATTGTATCTGTATTATACAGTACTGTACCTATATTGTACCTGTATTATATAGTACCGTACCTATATTGTACCTGTATTATATACAGTAGTACCATACCTATATTGTATCTGTATTATACAGTACTGTACCTATATTGTACCTGTATTATATACAGTAGTACTGTACCTATATAGTACCGTACCTATATTGTACCTGTATTGTATAGTACCGTACCTATATTGTACCTGCACTGTATGTGTTTCCCTCTGTACTGTGCTTCCTTTAGTCTGTGACGTATCACAGAACATTCAGCCCACAATTTAATTAGCAATATTCTCTATTGAATAGGGATCTCTGTCATTACCAATAATTGCTTAAATGGTTTGATTCATAGTATTTCTGACTTGTTTTGGCATGGATTTCACATCTTACATGCAAATATATGTGCCAATTCAAACAAAGTGTTTACTACAAATGGCAACAAGTTGAAGGCATTGCTGCTGCTCAGGATAAAAGATGGCAGTGCCAGCAGTGCGACATTCATAGGGATAACGGGGATATTTCATTTATACTCAATCATTTCCCCACAAAGTTAAAAAAGAAATGCAGTGTCTCCAGCAAATGATGATGTGTATTTTTATAGAGTGCTTGAAAGTTGGGGTTTAACTCGTGCCCGGCTCGCACAAAGGAAACTTTCCGCTCTCTATCACAGATGCTCACGATGGTGAAATGATTGGCACCGTGAAGAGCGTGGAAACGAAATTGTTCACACACTAATGAATAGAAGCTTGATTGCAAGATCCTGTTTGGAAAATTATAGTGCTACACAGAAGCCATACAATTACATCGAAAATGCTGCATATTCATTTCATCTACTTTGCATAGAGATTAACGAGCAGAATCTAAAATCAAAGCCAACACCAAATTTAGTCACAGCCAGGTTAGAAACTAAGTAGCATTGTTTGCTGGATATGAATCCATCCCACCTGCCTGCTCACAGATTAACACCGGCACATAACTTCCCTTATTTTATTTTACATCGAAGCCGTCAGAATGTAGGACTAAAATATTTCTACACTAATCTTAGTTTCAAGGTTAAATTTGTATGTATGTATATCTTTAATTATACAGCGCCATTAATGTACTTAGCGCTTCGCAGCAGTAATACACGTGACAATCATAAAAATGATAAGTAATACAAATAACATGACGGGAAGAAGCGTGTCAGGCATAAAAGTAACATTTAGGAAAAGGAATTCCCTGCCCCGAAGAGCTTACAATCTAACTAGGAGGAACGTCCAGAGACAGTAGGAGGGCGTTCTGGTAAGTTCGTCTGCAGGGGGCCAAGCTTTATGTTTCAGGTGTATAGTATCAGCCACTCAGCTACTCAATTTGGCTCTCAAATGCTAAAAAACGCTCTCCCCAAAAAAGTGATTTCTAAATGATCACTTGTTATTATAACGATGAAAACAGGAGATATAGTGTTACATACATTGTGGGCTCCATGTATCAGGGATGATATTTATTGCCGTGTGTATATGAGTGAGGGACAGTGACAAAGTACACAACTGGTATGAATAATGTAATCTATGGATAAATGCTATTCTCTTTGTGTTCTAGGTAACCCATCTTATTGTTCTACAATCACGCACAATCCCCAAATCACTGGAGACTGTGGCAAACATCGGGGAGACCAAGCATCCCAAACATCGGAGCAGACCAAGAGTCCCAAACATTGGAGGACACCAAGAGTCCCAAACATCGGAGGAGACCAAGAGTCCCAAACATCGGAAGAGACCAAGCGTCCCAAACATCGGAGGAGACCAAGCGTCCCAAACATCTGAGGCGACCAATTGTCCCAAACATTGGAGGACACCAAGAGTCCCAAACATCAGAGGAGACCAAGAGTCCCAAACATCGGAGGAGACCAAGCGTCCCAAACATTGGAGGAGACCAAGCGTCCCAAAGATTGGAGGAGATCAAGAGTCCCAAACATTGGAGGAGACCAAGAGTCCCAAACATTGGAGGAGACCAAGAGTTCCAAACATCGGAGGAGACCAAGAGTCCCAAACATCGTATTCAGTATGCTTCTAAATTGCGTGGATCCTAAGGGTAGGTCGGCTTCACCTAGGGTTGTGAGGTGTCCAGTATTGAACAAGACTGTCCTGTATTTGGACACAGTGTTAAGTAAAAAATTAGAGGTAATACAGGACATGTATGTGTATACCGGTATTACCTCTCTGGGCGTGTATGTGTATACCGGTATTACCTCTCTGAGGGTGTATGTGTATACCGGTATTACCTCTCTAGGGGTGTATGTGTATTGCCTCTCTGGACGTAGTGACCTGACCGGCTTGGGGGCCACGGGATTTCCCTGAGCAGGGAGAGAGCAGGGCTGTGGCTAGGGGGCTGGGCAGCTTCCTCCATCCTGATTGGCTGCTGCTAGGTAATGCAGCCAATCAGGAGAAGGTGTCAAGAGCCTGGGGGTGGGGCCAAGGAGAGGAGAAAACAGTGTGGAGCGGAGAGAGGGGTGCCGTGTGTTTGCGTACGTCGCACCTTTCACCATTGTGTCCAGTATTTTTGGAGAAGGCTTACCAGATCAAGGGCAGATTCCTAGATTACCACGTGCAACTGCTGAGTGCCATTTTGAAAGCTTATTCAAAAGTGAGTTCACTTCCGTGTTTGCGTGTGTTGCGCCAGGTAAGGCTCTCTGAACCCCTAAATCAGGGGGTTCTCAATTCCAGTCCTCAAGACTTCCCCAACAGGTCAGGGTTTCAAGATTTCATTGCTTGAGCCACCTGTGCTGAAGCAGGGACTGCTCAAGCCACCTGTGCTGAAGCAGGGACTGTTTGAGCCACCTGTGCTGAAGCTGGGATATCCTGAAAACCTGTCCTGTTGGGGGGTCTTAGAACTGGAGTTAAGTGATGTATTAAAGGAAAAACTGGTGATGTTAGGGGGGTGGTCACCATCGTGTCCGGCCACAACAATTAAAAAGAGATTTAAACCCTAAGGGACGTTATACCGTCTCACACCTTTACTTTGGTATTTTTTCGGCCGCCGCCTCTGAGGCGTGTGGTCCCAGTACATGTGAATAGCTCCGTACCAGCTGCAATTAAATATTAATAGGTCAAAGTAATGGAAAATATATCTATATATTATAATTCTATTTAATAAACGATCATTTCCTTATCAAGCCTAACACAATTATCTTTACATAAAGAGAACAGTATTAGTGATGTTAAGGAAATGATTAATACTAAATGAACACGTTATATACAAACGTTCAGAGTTTATATAATGTATCAAATATTGTTCATGGTAAATTACTCAATAACAACCACACATCTATTTACTGTATATTCTGCTTGGTTTACTATATAATGTGCCCCACTACATTCATTATATGTAAATAAATTCATGTAACATTGCATAGTATCGAGTATTGAGCATGAGTAGTCTATTTGTAAATGTGATCCAAGCATGCAGCTTGTTCCAATTTACTACAAACCAACGTGTTATCGCAGAACCCCTCTAAGTAAACCCCCCCCCCCCCAAAACACTCCATATAACAGAGCAAATTAACAATGCAGCAGGCAAAGAAATCCGCTTGGATAGGAAGGCTCCATTTACATGCGGAGGGTGAAACTCCGTTAAATGTTGAGCGGCTGTGAAGATCGGCTCCTACTGTGGCGTAAAAAGTCAGCAAACTGAACAAGTTAAAGCATTTTGCCCTTTTCTTCCCTATACAAGTCTCTGATTATAGGAGGGTACTCAGAGCGGCATATAACAGTCATAGAGCTGGGGAAGGTGGGCAATGGATCAAAACATTGACTGTACAAACCGCAACTTGCCCATGAGCTCGTCACTGTGTATGTACTGTTCATTGAGCGGCTGATTAGTGCTGCCTTGTATAGCCCCGGCTGGGAGCGTGTCCCTGTGATTAGACGCTCTGCTTCATCCAACGCTGAGTGATTAAACGTTTCCATTGCACAAGCCGGCATTCCCATATACAGAACCCTGTGCCCAAGGAAAAGCTTTTCCAGGAGTCACTTCTAGAGTTGGTCATCAATGAGTCAGTCCAAGTGGCCTCAGAATAGTGGCCTCAGTAATAGATTTAAATGGCCACATTTTATACACGTATTTCATATATAGATATAAAGATATACAGTATAAAGAGAAAGTACAGTAGCGCCACTTGTGAAACAGAGTGATTAAAACAATATAAAAATAAAGAAAAATGTATATATAAACAACCATGTATAAATCTAAAAAAAGATATAACGTGCCAACAATAATGATAGCATATATGACAAACAGGAAAAAAGAAAAACAAAAATGTAGAAAGTCCAACCCTTAGTGCAAGTCCAGAAAAAATTCAAATTAGGAATAAGATGATAGCCAGGGATCCAAGGCTGCTCTCAGAAGGAATAACCAATTCCAGCAGAAATCTATAGAAAGAGAAGAACAGAGAGCGCACGTCCCATAGTGTAAAAAAGTACATTTAATATTAAAAAGAGGACAAGGGGATTAAGGACACTCACAAAAGTAAAAGAATATTAAGCAGTTTGTGATATAATCACCACCAACAGGGCAACATCGTCCTGGAACACATCCGTGGATCGATTTCCAATCCGGGTCACCTTCAGCAGTTTTGGATGAATGAAAACGCCGTGTCTCTGCTTGTAATGCGCTTTCAAGTTGTCAGCCTCAGATCAGCTCCATGCGCTCTCCGGCCGTAAAGTGCGCACTTGCGTGATGACGCAGTGTCGTGGTGACGTACCCTGACGCGTTTCGTCACTACAGTGACTTTTTCAAAGGGAATACTAACATGGTGGAGGACTCGGTCTTTATAGGCACACCCAGAGAGAGGGGAGTGGTCAAAGGAGCGACCAGAGGCCAATCGTCAGTGCCTATACAAAGAACCTAAGACACCGGCGATTAGCCAGTAGAAGCGCCCGTAACCGTCCCTGTAAATACTAAACTATGCTGCACAAATGACAGTATATTAATAGGCATATAAACCGCAAGAGAATAATAATTAAAATCATATTTCATATAAACAAACTAATTCACAAATAAAGAAAGAAATATAAGATAATGAATAAT
The DNA here is from genome assembly GCA_036426205.1 of Ascaphus truei. Classification (NCBI taxonomy): domain Eukaryota; kingdom Metazoa; phylum Chordata; class Amphibia; order Anura; family Ascaphidae; genus Ascaphus; species Ascaphus truei. The sequence goes on along the minus strand of CM071585.1, from coordinate 71,278 downwards.
AAATAAATAATAATTGCGACACACAATAATAAAATACTTAACAGATATGTGTGCATGTACATGCGAATGGACACATATAGTCATGTCCCACACACATACATATACACAAACAATGAAGGACCCCCAATTATAATATTTATAATTAGAAAATCATAACAACAATTATATAATGAATAATAAATATAAAAACATGTCCATATGTATATATGTATATATAAATACACATAGCCCAGGTCATCCAAGACAGTTGCCAATCTTTCCAGGAGTGCAATTCCAGGAATTTCCTAGCAAATTCACCCCATGGTCAGATCGTGCAATGCACAGAGAAATTGCAAAAAAAAACAAGAGTTACATCTCAGACTCTACAGGCCTCAGTTAGCATGTTAAATGTTAAAGTTCATGACAGTACAATATAAAAAGACTGAACAAGTATGGTTTGTTGTGAAGGGTTGCCAAGAGAAAGCCTCCTCTCTCTAAAAAGAACATGGCAGCACGGCTTAGGTTTGCAAAGTTGCATCTGAACAAACCACAAGACTTCTGGAACAATGTCCTTTGGACAGACGAGACCAAAGTGGAAATGTTTGGCCATAATGCACAGCGCCACATTTGGCGAAAACCAAACACAGCATATCAGCACAAACACCTCATACCAACTGTCAAGCACGGTGGTTGAGGGGTGAGGATTTGGGCTTGTTTTGCAGCCACAGGACCTGGGAACCTTGCAGTCATTAAGTCGACCATGAACTCCTCTGTATACCAAAGTATTCTAGAGTCAAATGTGAGGCCATCTGTCCGACAGCTAAAGCTTGGCCGAAATTGGGTCATGCAACAGGACAATGATCCCAAGCACACCAGCAAATCTACAACAGAATGGCTGAAAAAGAAAAGAATCAAGGTGTTGCAATGGCCCAGTCAAAGTCCAGACCTCAACCCAATTGAAATGCTGTGGTTCGACCTTAATAGAGCTGTGCATAAACAGATGCCCATAAACCTCAATGAACTGAAGCAACGTTGTAAAGAAGAGTGGGCCAAAATTCCTCCACAACGATGTGAGAGACTGATAAAGTCATACAGAAAACGATTACTTCAAGTTATTGCTGCTAAAGGTGGTTCTACAAGCAATTGAATCATAAGGTTTATTTAGTTTTTCACACATGGCTTCTCCATTTTGGCTTTATTTTTGTTCTGTCTGGATGCAGGCAGGGTGGAGGAGGAGTCAGTGTCTGGCTGCTGCCTCCTATCCTATCCGCTCCCCTGTCTGAGAGCTGCTCTCACGCACTATATGACAAGTGAAATAAAATCTTGGCAACTTGAAGGAGTGAAGGGATTCTCAGAGTCTAAGCCTAATAATATGCAGTAAATGTATTTTGCTTCATCAGTATTTGTCTCGCTTTTTGTTTATGTAGCACATGTACCCCCACCCTCTAGGAGATACGTGTTGTGGCTACTAGCTGTTGTGGTGCGGCATACCTGTTAGGGTCAGGAGAGCTGAGATGTATGTGTTGGTAGGGAGACCAGGACAGGCTATTGGTAGTTCTTCATGGTGTCAGCGCCTCCAGTTGTAGTGACTCCAGAGTCTTCTGGAGACAGTCTCCACTAAAACACACTCCATCCATCCTCCCTGCCCAAAGACTGATATCCAGGCAGGAGTATATCAAATTGATGGTTTATTGCAGCCAATGCAGTTCTTTCTCATACAGCGGATGCAAGGGCTCAGAGGATCCAGGCCTCTGGATGGTGCTTGCTCATGAGTCTGGAGCATCAGATACTACAGGCCCAGTCAGCCATGAGGGCTGCCGGGCCTTTCTCACTCCCATCCAAGAGGCGAAGCTCCCACTCCTTCTCCTAAGGCTGCGTCCATAGAGGGGCAGACCGCGCGGACACGTCCGCATGCTGAGCGATCAGAATGCCTAAAGGCAGTGATCGCGTCTATACAGCATGCGGGCGCGCAGAAGCGGTAGGGGGTGCACGATGCTCGTGAAATCGGTCAAAACTGATTTTTCACGCGATAGGGCGGTCACATGAGCGGTTCGCCCAATGAGGGTGAGCCAGCTCCGTGACGTCAGTGGCCCGCCCATAGACACGCCTCCGCACGGCTGTATTGTCTATGGACGCAGCATAAGGAAGGAGGAGAACAGACTACTTAAAGTTGACACTGCCTCTCTGAGGGACCAGAAGGGGAGGGCTCAAGTTCTGTACCTGTACCTGATAGGCTATATACAGGCCATGAGTCACCACCACACTTCTGTCACTCAGAGAGGAGCATGAGGGGGGGGTCAAAAGCCCACATGGTGACCTGTCACAGCCTAGACTACTAAGGACTTATAATGACAAGGGGAAGAAACAGGCAGAGTTGACTAACCATGTTACATTTATTAAAAATATATAATAATATTAACTGGTGTATGTGAATGGAAACAAATCTATTTATTGATTCTGAAATGGTTGGAACGTATTCATAGTGATGCACAGTGTGTGCAGGGTTGCCACCATCTATTGAAGTCAAACCCGGAGACTTTTTGCAAGAATTTTTTTTTATATTTATTTATCTTATTTATATATTTATTTCTTTTACCTTTGGCGGTGGCGGTGGCAGCGGCTCCATCTCCCCCTGCAAGGTCCGGTCAGCATTGCTCCGCGGAATCAAATGGTGCACCTTCCCTTGACAATGTGACGTCGCAGCGTGACGTCACGTAGCGTCTCATTGTCAAGGTGACGGGCGTCACATGACATGTAACGTCACGTAGTGTGCCGTTGTCATGGCAACGTGGCGCCATTTGACATTGCGCAGCCATATTGACGGAATTTGCAGGAGGAGATGCCGCTAACACTGCCCGGAAATTTTCTAGTTAAACCCGTAACCTGGAGATACAGTCCGTGGCTGAAATCCGTCTCCCGGTCAAACTATGAGTGTGAGCCACCCTCCAGTGTCCTTAATACGCCGTCCAGCCCATGAACACGCATGCACATGCGAGAGTGATGAGCACCTCCCGTGCATGCGAGAGTGATGAGCGCCTTTCGAGCATGTGAAAGCGATGAGCGCCTTCCGCACATGTGAGAGCGATGAGCGCCTTCCGCGCATGTGAGAGCGAGGAGCACCTTCCATGCATGCGAGCGATGAGCGCTTTCTGTGCATGTGAGAGTGATGAGCGCCTTTCCCGCATGCGAGCGCGATGAGCGCTTTCTGTGCATGTGAGAGTGATGAGCGCCTTTCCCGCATGCGAGCGCGATGAGCGCTTTCTGTGCATGCAAGAGAGCTGAGTGCCTTCCATGCATGCAAGAGCGATGAGCGCTTTCCCCGCATGCGAGAGAGCTGAGCGCCTTCCGTGCATGCGTGAGCGATGAGCGCCTTCCGTGCATGCGAGAGCGATGAGCGCCTTCTTGTATTTTTATGCAACTCTGTTTATGTAATGATCACTTATCTGTACCCTCTTTGTAACGCACTGCGGTATATGTTGGCGCTTTACCAATAAACGAAAATAAGATACGTCGCACAGACTCTGGGGGTGAAGAGGTTAATACGGAGTGACTTGGACTCTGAGCTATGTGTAGACTAAAGAGTATAAAAAAGATCTTAATCTTCCTTTGTGGCTTTGTACAATATACCAGTGAGATGTCACTCTTTTCTGGAACAAAGACATGTTTCTGAGAGTCTGGTAGAAACGTCTTGCCGTCTTCATCATGAAGATACTGAATCATTTGTATCAATTCTCTCCTGAGAGTGGCTGGATTCCTGTGTGTTCCTCTGGATAAACGAACTAATCGCTGTTCTTTGTATGTAGCTATTGGCTGGACATTATTGTATAGTATTTGACAGTCAAAAGCATTACAGCTTTATAAGGCAATTTGAGATAATGTGGTCCTTTATATTTTGGATTTGTTTACTGTGCCAGAGGTGATGAAACCTGTAATATATATGGCTGTGTTTTCTCTACTTGTTGAAGTGGGTGTTTATTTCTGTTTTATAGTTTAATGGCAGGATCCTGCGTTGAATCCCATCAGTCTTTAACTGATTAGGTGTGCGGTGAAAAGATTAACACCCTGGATGTACAAAAACCACAACACCAGCAAAACTGCAATCCTGAGGCCGCCAGAATGCATGCAGCAGCCTCAAACATGCTTTGTCATTTAAGACGTGTGTAAAAGCTTCTCTTAATTAGGCAAATTACAAACAGCACACCAGCCAACGTCATGAAATATATCACATTCAAAAAAAGGTTGGACATCTTTTTAGAAAGGAAAGGTATACAGGGATATACCAAATAAGTAAACATGGGAGGGATGTTGATCCAGGGAGTAATCTGATTGCCATTATTGGAGTCAGCAAGGAATTTATTTTTCACTTTATGAGATATCATTGGATGATATGACACTGGGGGGTTTTGTTTGCCTTCCTCTGGATCAATATACTGTAAGTACAGATATAGGGTAAGTATCTGTCTAAATTTAGCGTGGGTTGAATTTGATGAATGTATGTCTTTTTTTTCAACCGCATCTACTATGTAACTATGAAACTACAGCTCAACCCCCTTATAATGCTGTGCTTGGGGTCCAAAGAATCACATCGCGCTATAAGCGGATCGCGGTAGAAATAATGTACAATTGTGTGCATTGTACAATAAAGTATTAAGATACCAATAATCGTGTTGTAAAGTATTCATAAATGCAAAAATTGGGAGCCACGCTTACATCGCGTTATAAACGGATCCGCGTTGTAACGGATCGCGTTATAACGAGGTTGAGTTGTATATTGCTTAACTAAATCAGGAAAGCTGCACTATTCTGGGCTTTGTTAACTCATTGGACTATTTTAATTACGATGTAAAAGGAAAGTAAAGGCGGTTTGTGAACAGAGTATGCACACATTTTTGGCACAATTTCTTTAGCTCTGAATCCAGCGATGAGTTTTATTTACATTCATCTCTATGTTTAAATATATTTTTTCAGTGCAATGGAGACACGCAGACTATGGATCTGCATTGGGAATGAACTGAAGCATCAGGTCTGTTCACTTATTGGGTAACAATATTAAACAGCGTTTTTTAATATACTTTATATTAATGCTCCACTGATACAAATCTTAAAAGTGGATGTAGCAGATAATGAAGTCATCGGACACTGCGGTAACTCTGTTATCAATCAGGTTCTCGAAGCCTCTGCGTTGTGTCTCCACTTTTCGCCTCCCAGAGGAGCCCCCTTTTAAGTCAATGTCATCAGGTTCTAATCTAGTTGAGCAAAGATCAGCAATTTTTTCAAATAACCCTGAAATTATATGAGATCACACAGGACCGTTTCAAAGAAGATTCGCCATTCAAAAAGTGCATATGAAATGATCTTTAACTTCTTCAGGCAAGAAATAAAGAGGGAACAGGAAAGTGCTGCGTTCTCATGAAATATGTTCATCCGATGTCCGGGGGGATTATGGGAGCTGTAATCCGAAATCACAAACATCTCTCTCTTCCCTACCTGAAACCAGTCAAACAAACGCAGCTACCTACATGTATCTGCCTCCTTGTGTCCTGTGTTATCCCTCATGTTGTGGGCAGTTTTACCAATGTGATTGGGCTGGCAATGGGTTGTGAGACACCAAGGTGCTAATGGGTCATACTCAGACATTACTTGGACTACTGATGATGTTAGCCAACACTGGCTTTGTGGAGAAGGTCATTACATTTACTGTACTACCATTATCTGCTCCTGTCTACCGGGTGCAGGAGGAAGGGCTCCTGTTTGGGGTCGTGAGCTCACTAGAGGAATCGTGGGATCAGAATATGAGATCATTAGAGGGATCATAGGATCAGATTGTGAGACATTAGCGGGGTCGTGGGATCAACCTGCATGACCATGGGATGAGATTCTGAGATCATTAGAGGGACCGTGCGATCAGACTGTGAGATCATTAGAAGGATCATTGGATCAGACTTTGAGATCATTAGAGGGATAATGGGATCAGATTGGGGGATCTGTAGAGGGACAGTGGAATCTGACTGTGGGATCATTGGAGGGATCATGGGATCAGATTGTGAAATCATTAGATGGACCATGGGATCAGATCATAGGATCATTAGAGAAAATAGTGTGGGATCAGATTGTGAAATCATTAGAGGAATCATGGTATTAAACTGAGATCATTAGAGGATCATGGGATCAGATTGTGGGATCATTAGAGAGATTATGGGATCAGATCATAGGACCATTAGAGAAATTAGTGTGGGATCAGATTGTGACATCATTAGAGGGATCAGTGTGGCAGCATGGTTATTGGTGGGGTCTTCAGGGCAGGATCCAGGTAACCGTGTATATAAGGAAATGTTATTAATATTATGGCTACTTTTACAAGCTGCTTTTTATTGCGAGAGATCAAAGTGAGATTATCCTCAGGCCTCTATTAGCAGAATACGCTGCAAGTCCTATTATTACACTGACTCACATTATCACACATGGTCACGTCACACTCACTAAGTATGAGGCAAACCAGCTGCCCCAGGACTGACTTCAATTTATGACATAATTGAAACCGGTGACAATACAGAGATAAATTATAAATTACATTTGGGGAAAAAACGCGGCGGAGATTTAAGACATAAAACAATTTCCTAAAACTGCAGACAACATAATGCAGCTTCTCAATAACAAATAGTTTCAAAAGAGAGGTTTATGTCTTGAATTATCCCAGAGGGTTCACTAAAGCAAATGATGTCAGTGTTTGATAAAGGGGCCTCGCATTGCAGTGGGGATGGAGTTTGCTGACTTCTGAAGGACTGAGAAGTGACACAAGGACTCAGAGCATTTCTATACCACAGAATGCACAGATGGAAAAGCCCCCCCAACACCAAGCTCAAGCCCCCCAACACCTAAAGCAACTGATGCAAACGACCAACACACGCCACAACATCCGCCGCCCTATTGCAAAGGATAGTGGGTGAGGGGCATAGGAGAAGGGGGAGGGGCGAGGGAGGTCAAAGAGGAGAGGGGGCGATGGCCACGTGGGTAGGGGTGTATTCGTGGGGGCACACGAGTACCCTGGTGGGATCGGATCATCTTTTGCGTTTAATAGAGTTTGATTCCATCTTCTTTCTCTTCTATATTCTATATGCTTATGTTTTCCTCCACCCCCATCTTCCCCCACTCCTCCGGGGAGGGGCAGAGGCTTGGTTGGTGCGGTTAATAGATATGAATATTTCTTTTTCTACATATTGTTTGTAGATGTAGCTACTGCATGTTGTTATATCTCTGGTATATATCATGTGGAGATGTTGATATGCTGATACTATGATCTTAGGATTTGACTGAGTTGAATAAAATGTTTATAAAATACTTCTACAACCTGCTACTTGTGTGAGCGAGCAGGGGGGAGCAGGGGGCGGAGTGAGCAAGGGGGCTGAGTGAGTAGGTGGGGGACAGGGGGTGAGCGAGTAGATGGGGAGTAGGGGGTGAGTGAGTAGGTGGGGAGCAGGGGGCTGAGTGAGTATGTGGGGAGTGAATAGGTGGGCTGTACGGGGGAGTGATTATGTGGGGTGCAGGGGGTGAGTGAATAGGTGGGGATCAGGGGGGTGAGTGAGTATGTGGGGTGCAGTGGGTGAATGAGTAGGTGGGGGGAGCGAGTAGGTGGGAAGTACGTTGGGAGTGTGTAGGTGGGGAGCAGGGGGTGAGGAGTAGATGGGAGTAAGGGGTGAGTGAGTTAGTGGGGAGCAGGGGGTGAGTATATGGGGGTTGCAGGGGGCTGAGTAGGTGGGGAGTGAGTAGATGGAGTCGGGTGAGTGGGTAGGTGGGGAGCAGGGGGTGAGTGAGTAGGTGGGAAGCGAGTAGGTGGGAAGTACGTGGGGGAGTGTGTAGGTGATGAGCAGGGGGTGAGTGAGTAGATGGGGAGTGGGGGTGAGTGAGTAGGTGGGAAGTACGTGGGGAGTGTGTAGGTGGGGAGCAGGGGGTGAGTGAGTAGATGGGGAGTGGGGGTTAGTGCCATGTTGGGGGTGTTGGTGCTGGGGTGTCACTCCCCCTCTCCTCTGCCCCTCGCTCCCCCTCTCCTCTGCCCCTCGCGCCCCCTCTCCTCTGCCCCTCGCTCCCCCGCTCCTCTGCCCCCGCCCCCTCTCCTCTGCCCCTCTCTTCTTAGCCGAGCTGATAGTGGCGGCGTCGCTACATGTGCACGCACGTCAGGCACAATTCAGTAATTGGGTATAGTAGTTATCCAAGTGCCCGCGCGCCTGCCGGCGAAGAGGCGCGTTGACGCGGCAGCATTTTGAGGACACAAAAAATGTTGTCTTCTCAGGCGGCTGCCGCATGACATCAGCATCACGTGAGCTGGTTCAGCCAATAATGGCGAACCAGCTTCATGACGACCCGCCACACCGCCACACCGCCACCACCCTCCTGCATTGCCGCCAGCACTATGAGCAGGGATCGCTTCTGCTCCAACCGCGCGGCACAGTAAGAGTTCGCACTCTCCCAAGAAAGCGGAGGGTATGAGCTCTGCCTTTCTCTGATATGTGACTGTGACATATCATCTGCACACTACTGTATGTAACCCCCCAAGCACCCCCACTCTCACACCTTAATGGTATAAGCTGTGTGTCTGGACCATAATCCATCCTGATGTATACTCCATCCCACAATGAGCAGCCCCTTTACCTTATATTATTATGTAACCCCTCGTATCTACTATCAGCACAGGACATGGCCCCTTTAAGAATTACCTTCCACTGGATCAAGTGACTGTGCTTAGCCAGTTGAATGACAGTTGGTTACAGTTGGAAAGGGATTGCTGAGGGGACTGGGGTGGCAGTTTCTTTTGATATGGTGAGACTGCGTCAGAACACTCTGCAAGGGCCTGACCGACCCATTGAGTGAGGAGAGTGCTGGATTTTGCTGGCCAGTACACAGTACAGTGACACCTCAGGGAGCCCTGCAACAGCTAAGGGGAGAAATATCAGGATTTAACAGCCAGAGGAAAGAAGGAGATCCCCCTGCATTGTAACAGCCAGAGGAAATAAAGAGATCCCCCTGCATTGTAACAGCCAGAGGAAATAAAGAGATCCCCCTGCATTGTAACAGCCAGAGGAAAGAAAGAGATTCCCACCTGCACTGTAACAGCCAAGGGAAAAAGAGATCCCCCTGCATTGTAACAGCCAGAGGAAATAAAGAGATCCCCCTGCATTGTAACAGCCGAGGAAAGAAGGAGATCCCCCTGCATTGTAACACGCCAAGGAAAGAAAGAGATCCCCCTGCATTGTAACCGCCGAGAGAAAGAGGAGATCCCCTGCATTTGTAACAGCCAGAGGAAGAATAAGGAGATCCCCCTGCATTGTAAATCGAGGAAAGAAGGAGATCCCGCCCCCCCTGCATTGTAACAGTCAGAGGAAAGAAGGAGATCCTCCTGCATTGTAACACAGGTTATGTTTTCACAGTAACTGTAAGAAGCAGCAGCTGCATCTGTTTGAATCCAGAGCTCCGAGTTTTGTTGTGTCTAATTACTCCTGCTTCAAACTTTATGTACTACCCACTATAAGAGTTACACCCCACGTTACAGGACTCAGGCTCCCACCTCAGTGACAGGTTCTATAGTCAGAGGTAAAGTAAAGAGGGGTTACATTGGAGGCGCTGCTGAGATTTTCACCATAAAGGGGACACAAGCGCAGGGATATCTACTGATACTGTCCATTAAAAAAACATGACGGTGGCCATTTTGTGTAGTGCACAAGGTTTTTCTGTCACCATGAGTGCCCCATCTTAACTATCTGGTGCTCCAGGGCGGGATTAGATGGTGATAAGGCCTCTTTAGTAACAGGAATCCCTGACACTGTGGATAATGTAGCTATTAATGGAGTGCTTGAAATAGTGCAAGTATGGGTGAGAATCCGGATAAAAGAAAATGTGTTACATTATGATGAATTTTTTTTTATTATATTCTGTGTATGCTCTGAAGTTATTGACCCACAGACAGTACCCACAAGTGTACCCGGGGTAGATGCCACAACAGTGTGGACTATTATTATTCGATATAGTCCCACTGTTGCAGTTTATGACATGCCCCCATAACCGACTGGTAGATAGAGTAAAAGAATTATTACTGAAGGAAGGTTAGATTCTAGACGAACTTGTGAGTGAGATGGGTGCAGCCATCCCAAAACCCTTGAACGTAATTTCCGCCCCTTCCTCTGAGGCCCTATTACAAGTGGTGGGACAAGTACTAGCCAGAGTCATGAAACCCATGAATGAGAATTGCCCCTACCAACGACTAAGGACATTCTCCGGGGTGAAGCCTATCCCTGTAGTGGAGGATGATTTTGAAAATTGGATGGACACTGCTAGCCAAATAGTGCGTGACTGGCTGTGTTCTGATGGGGAGAAGCAAAAAAAAGTACGACAGAGATTCTGAGAGGCCCAGCATTAGATGGCATGAAGGCGTTACACGTGCGATCCTCAGAGGCGACAGTAACCAATTATCTGGATTTACTGGAAAGTGCTTATGGGACCACGGAGAGCGCTGATGATCTGTACTATAAGTTTAGGAATTCTCTACAACAGGATGGGGAAAAGTTCTCTGAGTACTTACATAGAATAGAGAAGCTACTATACCACGTGGTATTAAGCTGGTCAGGCCGACAAGGAGAGACTAAAACAAGTCGATCAGGGGGCATTATTGGATGATATAACCATGATACGACTACGGATTAGAGACAGGAAAGAGGATCCTCCCACGTTTCAACAGCTTATCTGGGAAGTGCGTGCGGAAGAGGACAAGAAAGAGACCCAAGCGGCACTTAGAACTAGAACTACCCAAGCCAGGGTAGCTGTCGCCTGTGCAGAAGGCTGTGAGGAGAACAGTGCCAGCAACGCAGAGCTTAGAAAACAAATTCAAGAGCTAACTGCGCAATTGAACACATTGATGATGGCTGTGGCACCCAAAAAGAAGGACTCAGTGGGTACTCTTCCGGATATGCCCCGGACCTATGACCGGGAACGGTTCCCTAGGAATCGAGGTATGGGTTGTTTCCAGTGTGGGGAACATGGACATTGGGCTGCGTACTGCAAGGCACCAAAGTCAAGAGAAGCCTTTAAGAAGCAGGGAAACGACAGAGGGACTTGGTAAGGGAGCATGCCAGGCCCCACGCAAAGAGAAGCTCCATGACTAACACACCCATAATCATCTGTGGGTACCCCAATCTGCCAATTAGTATTCTTGCCCCTTCTGCCCGAGTGATGGCGTTCTATTGAAGGAAAACCATGCAATGTTCTTCTGGATAGTGGATCGCAAGTGTCTATAATCTTCCAATCATGGTACAACCAATATCTGCGACACCTGCCACTGCAGCCGCTGAATGGACTTGTTGTGTGGGTCTTCAGTGAAGCTAGCTATCAATACTTGGGCTACGTGGTCGTGAAGTTGGAATTTCCAAGGACATTGCTGGGGTAGCCAGACCCCTTGAAGTAGTGGCACTAATATGTCCTGAAGCCGTGAATGAGGAGAAGCCAGAGCAATAATAGGAACAAATGCGAACATCTTCAGTAGACTAGCAAAGTGATGCTAGACTGTTGGAGGAGATGATTATGATCGGACATTGACCATTCACCCTATGTGTTTGAAGGTCTACCGACGAGCCGAGAATGAAGCCACTAACGAGTCTTATGACCCCATAAGAGAAGTTCGTTGGACCGGTCTTCGGTCGTAAAAAGTGCCTCCCCACCATTTATGTCGAATTGAAGGGAAGGTGACCCTCCATCAAGAAGTAAAAGGTTCCACTGTAATGATAGAAGACCCTGCCCCCGTACACTTTCCTGGGGACTATTAGTAAAGGCCAGAGTGCTGTTCATACAGAAAGGAAAAATAGACACTATAGGATTGGAAGTGACAAATGGGACTTCCCATGACGTGTGGATACGAAGAGGCACTGTGATAGCTCACCTATACCGTGCTGAAGTGATGGGCCCAGCCGGGATGAAGAAGACTCATAACAGAAGACTGACGCCAGACATGTTCAATTTTGGAGACAGTCCTATTCCAGAACACTGGAAGAAATGGCAACAAGAAAAAATGGCTCATAGGCCAGAGGTTTTCTCCACTCAAGAATGGGAAGTAGGAAAAGCCCATGGAGTGGAACACCAGATTCGTCTTCATGATGCTCGCCTTTTTAGAGAAAGGTCACGGAGATTAGCCCCGGCTGATGTGGAGGATGTGAGGAGACACCTCCAGGAACTAATGAGAGCTGGCATAATTTCTGAATCCAGAAGCCTGTGTGCATCACCCGTATTTGTAGCCCGGAAAAAAAACGGAGCCATGAGGATGTGTATTGATTATCGCACATTGAACAAAAGGACTACCACAGATCAGTACATGATGCCATGTATAGAAGACACATTGGATTGCCTCACTGTGAGCAAATGGTTTTCAGTTTGGTATCTTCGCAGTGGATATTATCAGATCTCAATAAGCCAACACGACAAAGTGAAGACTGCCTTTATATGCCCATCGGGGTTCTACCAGTTTGAGCGGATGCATCAGGGAGTGTCAGGGGCCCCAGCAACGTTCCAAAGGCTAATGGAACGAGTAGTGGGAGATATGAACCTACTTGAAGTGCTGGTATACCTGGACAATATAATAGTATTTGGGAAAACCCTGGAGGAACACAAAGCTAGGTTGATGAAGGTGTTAGATCGATTAAGTGACAGTGGACTAAAATTATCAGAGGACGTGTCAGTTCTGTTGGACGTCTGTCACATATGTACGGCACATCGTATCTAAGAAATGAGTGGCTACCGATCTTTCTAAATTAGAGGCTATTGCATCATGGCCAAAGCCTACACAGCTAACAGAACTGCGATCTTTCTTGGGATTCTGCGGGTATTACAGACGGTTCGTGAACAACTTCTTAGCTGTAGTCCAACCCTTGACACAGCTGACAAAGGGTTAACCGCCAACAAAAGGGCGTAGCATGGCCGCGGGAGCCACCAGTCAAGATTATTTTAAAATGAATGAACCATTTGGGAATAGATTGACTCCTAAGTGCGAGGAGGCGTTCCAAGCCATCCAAGCCAGCCTGATGAAGATGCCAGTACTAGCGTTTGCAGATCCACAAAAGCCCTATGTGTGCATGTAGACGCCAGTTTGAATGGACTGGGGGCAGTGCTGTACCAAGAGCACCAAGAGCACCAAGAGGTAGTGTTTGTGAGCCGGGGGTTGATGCCGTCCGAGAAAAACTACCCAGTGCACAAACTGGAGTTTTTGGCTTTGAAATGGGTGGCAGTGGACAAACTACATGACTATCTATATCAGGCCTGCACAACACGCGGCCCGCCTGCACTCACTGTGCGGCCCACAGCGGCTTTTCACTCTCCCCCTCCCGAGTTCGCTCTCCCGTTCCCCCACAAGACCACCCTCCCCGATGAGCCCGCTCTCCCCCCTCCCTGATGAGCCCGCTCTCCCCCCTCCCCGATGAGCCTGCTCAGAGAACTGCAGGGCAGCAGCTCGCACTAGCATTGAGGCACTTACGTGCCTGCAGCCTGCTAGGTGCATGCAGTCCTGCCTTCTCTACCGCCTCCTCCACAGCAAACCGAGGTAGAGAGGGGGGGGTCATTGGAGGTGCATGGGGGGGGGTCATTGGAGGTGCAGGAGGGGGGGTCATTGGAGGTGCAGGAGGGGTCATTGGAGATGCAGGGGAGGGTCATTGGAGGTGCAGGGGGGGGTCATGAGGGGCAGGGGGGGTCAGGGGTCATTGGAGGTGCAGGGGGGGGGTATTGGAGTGCAGGTGAGGGGTGTCATTGGAATTTAGGCTGGGGGGTCATTGGAGGTGGTCGAGGGGGGGGGTCGATTGAGAGGTGCAGGGGGGTCATTGGAGGTGCAGGGGGGGGTCTTGGAGGTGCAGGGGGGGTCATGGAGGTGCAGGGGGGGTCATGAGGTGCAGGGGGGCGTCATGGAGGTGCAGGGGGGTCGATTGGAGGTAGGGGGGGTGATTGGGGGGGGTTGAGGTGATTGGAGGTGAGGGGAGGGTGATTGAGTGCAGGGGAGGGGATTGGAGGTGCGATTGGAGGGGATTGAGGGAGGATGTGCTTGGAGGTGCAGGGGAGGGTGATTGGAGGTGCAGGGGGTGATTGAGGTGCAGGGGGGGTTGTGCAGGGGGGGTGATTGGGGTGCAGGGGAGGGTCATAGAGTGCAGGGCGGGTGGGGATTGGAGGTGGCAGGGGAGGTCATTGGAGGGTGCAGGGGGGTATTGGAGGTAATGGAGGTAGGGGGGGAGAGATGTGTGATGCAAGGGGGGAGAGATGTGAGGTGCAGGGGGGGAGAGTGATGGGAGGTGCAGGGGGGGAGAGTGGTGGGAGGTGCAGGGGGGAGAGTGATGGGAGGTGCAGGGGGGGAGCTGTGTTGAGGGCGGGGGAGAGTGATATGAGGTGCAGGGGGGGAGAGTGATGTGAGGTGCAGGGGGGGAGAATGATGTTGAGGTTGCAGGGGAGAGGGAGAGTGATGTGGGTGCAGGGGGGGAGAAGTGATGTAGGTGCAGGGGGGAGAGGTGATTGGTGGGGTTGCAGGGGGGGAGAGTGATGGGGTGTGCAGGGGGACAGTGATGTGAGTGCAGGGGGGGGAGAAATGATGGAGGTGCAGGGGGGGGGAGAGAGTGAGGTGTGATGATGTGAGGTGCAGGGGGGAGATGATTGTGAGTGTGCAGGGGGGTTGGATGTGTGTATGTGCAGGGGGTGTGTGTTCAGTGGAGGGGGATATTATGTGTGTCGGTGAGGGGGAGAGATGGGGGTATGAGAGATAGATGGAGAGTATCACAAAGTGCTATAGTGAGGGGTTCTGGGGGAGTATATGATGATGTGATGATGATGATGATGATGATGATGATGATGATGATGATGATGATGATGATGATGAAGGGTGCTGGGGGAGATATAGGAGGATGATGATGATGAGAGGTGCTGGAGGAGAGATGATGATGATGATGATGATGATGATGATGATGATGATGATGATGATGATGATGATGACCTATAACCTCAGCTGATATGACATGGATCTAATTGCATTCTCTCCACAGGTATGTCCCTGATCTGCAAGTCCTGTTTTAAAAGAATTACCCACCCGGCTTGTTCTATTGATCTCTTGGTATGTTTGAATATCAAAAGGTGTTTTTTTTTTTTCCCCCTCAACTGTGTGCTGCTAATTGACCAACTGGAACAAGCTGATTTATTGGGGCGGGGGCAGGGTCATGTGACTGCTTTAGTTGTATAAAACAAATATCCCCCCTGCATTGGCAGGGTAGCATTGGGATCTTAAAAGTGATGCATTTAAAGTGACAATATATAGTTAGACTATAGTTTGACTAGAGGTGACTGGGGACTTCAACTTTCTGCAAAATCTTTTACACAAGACAACAAACGGTGAACTTATATGACCACACTATGATCCCATGCTTGTTAGCCTGCATATTTTAACCCCTCACCCCTTTACAACTTATTTCACTGCATCCTCTCCCAAAACTGACTGCACAAAACTACCTCCCACAGCCACTCAGTCCACTGAAACCCTGAATTGACTCTAGCATTACAATGCAGCAAAACATTTGACAAGGAACAGGCACATCCCTGATGTTTAGTCTGCACACACTCACTTTGCTCACAACAGCTCCATGCAGCCCTGCCTACCTCTGGCATAATGAACCTGCTATGTATCTTAACTTTTTTCTTTCTCCTGGCCTCATGGAGATGTTACTCCCTCTATCCACTACAACTCCTCCCTCCTGGCCCACACCCAACATCACCATACACCCTGGACTACTCAAAAGCCTTGCACTATCTACTGAATGTTGGTGGAGAACTCTAAAAACCAGCACACCAACCACCGCACACTCAAAAGGCAAACATCACAAATTTACAACTTGCAAATAACTACCCAAATTTCTACTCATACTATTACTCTCTTTAGCAGCTGATATTTAACCTAACCCAGGTCCTCCCATTTCAGCTCTGTCCCATACCCCTGAGAATTCCACCTTTAAATTCCAAAAAGGGCTATCTGTCGCTCATATAAATATCCGGAGCCTCCTGCCCAAACTGGACGAACTAAGGGCATGGTGCCTTATGCATAAACCCAAAGCCATCGTTCTTACAGAAACATGGCTAACCCCTAAAACCCCCGATGCAAATATCGCCATTCAGGGATACTCCATTTCTAGGAGAGATAGGTCAAAGAGAGGAGGGGTGTTATTATATATTGCAGACACCTTACAATTTACACTGTTAAATTGCCCCCCAAGCCCACTCTCTTTTGAAATTCTAGTTGGCAAAATCTGCCTCCCCTTTTCTAACCCATCTTGCTTGCTGGCATCTACCGCCCCCCTAAAGCCCCTCTACAATCCCTGACTGATATCACCCAGTTTCTTGGCTCCATTTCCTCAATGAATGAGAAGAGTGAGCTGCTAGTTCTTGGGGATTTCAACTTCAATTGACTCGACTCTAAAAACCACAAAATCCAGATACAATTCAAGTCGCTTAACCTATCACAACTCATTTCCCAAACAAAAGGTTATTGTACAAATACCGTCTGATCAACAGGGCCTGTGAACTAATATGCCGTGACCGTAAGATATATAATGACAGAGGCGCAGCTTTAGAGATTTGTTTTAGTAGGATTGCAGAAACACTGTGTGGTTATTTGGTAGCCCTGTGTACGTACCCCTGTTCAAAATGATAAAGTAATATAAAATGTGTTATAATTCCTTATAGTTTTGTTGTGTCTAATTACTCCTGCTTCCCACTCTGTGTACCCCCCACTATAAGAGTTACACCCCAAGTTACAGGACTCAGGCCCCCACCTCAGTGACAGGTTCTATAGTCCGAGGGAAAGTAAAGAGTGGTTACACTTATATTATAATAATGATATTATTGGCGCACACATTTCTTATTGACTCTCTGAGTCGCACTGATGCTGTGGAATTCTCTTCATTCATTTAGGTTGCGATACCTTTTGCGGGAGCTGCGTTGCGGTTCTCCATCAGCGTTTAGCTTCCAGTAATCTCGCCACAGGGACGTCTCGCTGCAGGCAACTTTGCCCCAAGGTCAATCCCTAACCTTAGCCTAAAATCCCCTCACCCTATAATCCCCTTACCCTAAAAACCACATACCCTAAAAACCATGTACCCTAAAAACCCTATACCATAAAACCCCTTTATCCTAAAAAACCCTTATGCTAAAAACCTCACCCTGGTCCCCTTATTCTAAAACCCCTTACCCTAAACACCCCTTACCCTAAAAACCCCATACTCTAAAAAACCCTTACCCTAAACACCCCTTAACCTAAAAACCCCGTACCCTAAACATCCCTTACCCTTAAAACCCCTTACCCTAAAAACCTTAACCCGGCCCCTCACCCGGAAAAGCAAACCCCCTAACCCTAAAACCCCTAATACTAATAAATACTAATGCTTTTACCTTAGCGGCGGTAGCGGTGGCAGCGTGATGTCCCTTTCTCGTGATCGTTCTTCAGACAGTATATGAAATGATAGAGTTCCCTATAGGAAGAAATGTGTGGGGTTTGGAGAGCTCTGTACTCTAATTCCTCTGCAGAAATCTTATGCTGGTCCCCATAACTTACAGCAAATCTACATGATTGATTATGGATAATATAACCCACGCTTTGCGACGTGACACCCGCTACGTTCAGAGACATTGTCGTGACACTGGCGTGGCGTAGAACTAATATGAGACGTAAAATATCATAAATGTTCGTTTATTTTTTTTTAAAAATTACATTTTTTTTTTTTTTTTAAAAGATCAATATGTTAGGGGAGTCTGCAACTGAGCAGCATATAGAAATATTCGCCACCACTATATACTGCAGCGTGCTCAAGAAAGTGGCACAAAATTCCCACTTCACGCAAAACGCTTTTCCGAAAAGCGACGTGTAATCTCTGCGGTGATGACATCATCCTTTCCCAGAGTTCCCCGGGACATCCTGGAGGTTCTGACACAACCAGGGTTTCATGTTGCTCAAAAGATGAATTTCTAAATACAAATAAATTGTAGTGTTTTTCTTCCTAAGAGCACAGCGTTTCATTTATTATGAAGTACAGTACTTAATCGATCTGAAGTGCTCCGTGTACTTTAAATAAACAGCAGAGGGTTTCAGTCTGAGGACATAAAAGAATGAAGCTTTGGGTACCAAGTAGACACACATGTCAGCAATTTGACTGCCTTGTGTATTTTGGCTTCAAATAAGCATTTCAACGTAAACGGAAAAAAAAAAAAAAAAGGAAAATCTCATCCTGCTGGCTGTGGGGTTACAAAGTAAATTGGTTTCAGCTGATATATACCATTTTAAACTTGCTTGGGTAATGTCAAGCAATGCACTTGAATATCAAACAAACAGTTTGCTCTAAAAAATGCTTTGGAACAAAAGCGCTCAGTGATTTACTCCTGCATTGTTATGTATGTTACCCGGATTGTAACATACATATAGAAATAATCCTGCTTTTATGTACCAATCAAACATCTCCTTCCCAAGGGCCTTTTTTTTTTTTGCCTTTTGCTTCAAGTCTCAGTGTAATTGATGGCGGTTCATTTACCCTGTCCATAAATCCGTCTGTGGGATAAATGACCGTTTGACGAGCTTAAGGCACACGCGGATCATTCGCTGGGTGGTGATTTTAACCTCTTCGCTGCCAGAGACGCCTGCAATACTTTTGCAAAGCAGGGACGGGTGAGGAATTTTGACCAAATATTGGCTCCATTTTGACATTTCGACAAAGTCATTTCCAGATTTATTCTGACAGATATTGCAAAACAGACAAAGTAGTGAAAATCCAGATCCAAACTCTGACAGATCTTCCAAGTTTTTGTAAAATTAGGGAAATGTTTTTCTGCTCTGTTATTGTGCGTTTGTGCTATTGTGTTGTGTTATTGTTGTGTTGTGGTGCTATTGTGTTGTGGTACTGTGGTGCTGCCTTTTAAACTGTTCTGCATGAACTGTAATTGTCATCACTTTCTAGGCAAGTGTCTTCTTGTGGAGTCGGTCTATCTTCACTGTAATCCTGCGTGAGGAAGACATTCAGACTTTCTTTAAGTCACTTACAGTCTCCGATTTCACCAATTCCCATCTCTTTTCGTCACTTTCTAACATTCTTTGTAACTTCTGCGGAACGTCTGGACACCACGCTCATCTCTGTTTGCAGCTGTCAGGATAAATACTCATGTAAGACTCTCCAGGGGTGCGTTTCATGCTTATTTGGGGGTGTTCCAACAACAATTCATAGTACATATGGGACAGGTTTCTTGTAGGGTGGCAGTTTGAATACTTTTCACTGCCAGATATTAGCTGGTTCGCAAAGCTGCATACATCTTTCACAATTTAATATGGAGAATCGAGCAGGGCACAAAGAGACGCAGGCTCTGGTCATGTGGCCGCGATTGGTAGGAGACACCTATGTAGTGGCTGAAGAGGCCTACCAGAACCACTGCATTGACTGCGACAGAGAGGAGCATCAGGGTGCTTGAGGTCCATCACCCTACCTGGGAGCATGTGAGTGAGAGGAAGGCAGGTTTGTGAATAGGCTGTGTGAGGTGTACAGATTTGCGAGGGAAGGTGGATAGAGGACTGTCCCTGAAGGGAAGCTAGAGGGTTAGGCGATGGGCTTCGGTTATGAATGGGGACTTGCATGGGGAGGAATCTGGAATGGTTCAAGGTGGGGGCCTAATATTGTTGTGCGGGGTATGACATCTGCTGATGGGAGAGGTTGCACTCACCTAGCTGGGATCAGTGGCCAGCAGGGGCAGTGACCGAGGCGGCGGCTGGGAAGAGTTCAACCGTGGTCCCAGACTCAGCCTATTGAAGGTAGTGATCAGGCAGAGGTTGTGGTTGGGCAAGGGGAAGTGGGCTTTAGGGGTGGGGAGGAAGGGTCATAGGGGTCTGGAGATCCTTATGGCTTTAATTTCTAGGTTAGACTAGGGTCAAAGGGGTGGGGGGGGGGGTTTGGGTGTTGCAACAGTGGCCGTGGAGGGTGCTGATTAGGTTACGCTCTGGGGACGTTCTGCGATGTGTGCTTGGATTCCACTGGGGATGTTGGATCAGGTGGGAGCTGCGGCTCCTGTCCTGGGATTGCTGCAGTAGCTGGTTCCATCAGACACACCGGGTCTATAAAAGGGAAGAATTGTACAGTGACTGGAGCAGGCACGCAGAGGTGCGGGGCAGCAGGGAGTCCAGGGGAAGCGCTAAAAGCACTTCCAGATGTGAGCATCTGGGAGTCATATGTATGTAGGTTGAGTCCGTTGAGCATACATCTTCCAGTGGCCACAAAGGAAAGGTTTGGGCAGCAGATGGCAGGGTGGATGAGCAGCATCAGTAACGTTTTTATTATATGGCTCTCTCTGACGCCTTGGAGGCCGTCTTACTTTTAGAGTAGACTCGGCTGCCTGTCGCTGGTTTACAAAGCTAGAGGCCTGAGGCAATCTGCTGGGTTGGGTGGTGGCGTGTACTGGATGTACATTCATGGCAAATGCAAAGGGAGTAGCGTGTACGTTTAGGCACGTATGCATCGGCTGCGCAGGTAGCCCCCCTCTAAAGACTGAGGGTCCCGAAAATGATGCTTCTAAGAAGGGTGATGAAGCCAGTGTGTGTCGTGGCAATGGAGGAGTTGCTAAGCCGCTATGCTTGTAAGAAGGCGATTAAGGTTTTATGGTATGGTTTATGTAAGGGGTTGGTTGAGTCTAAATTTAGCATAGGCTGAACTTGTTGGACAGAAATGGGACACCCTAGCGCATGAAACTATACCTGTTATGTTAACCCTTGATGTTCCTTAAAAACAATTGGTAGCGGGAATTCAGGAAAATACACCATATAGATACAAATATATAAAAATGTATTACAAGTGTAGCCAGGGCTTGTGTCTGGCTACCAGTCTGCCCTTTTACTGGCAGTAAACCCTGGTAAGAGCAGGCCTGCCAGGACTAATCCTGGGGTTACCTCGCCCCCAGCAGCTTCAGTGAGTAGGATATTGCTTGGTCTGCAGCTTTAAGACAGGTCAGCGAGGATGTCAGGGTTAGGGGAAGATGACATATGCCTCTTGCGCAGCATTGGCAAACGTGGTTATGAGGCTTGAGATAGGTGGTTGTTTTCATGTAAATGAGGCTGATTCTCAGTTGACACACTACCAGTTTGTTAAGGTTTTCAGGCTCTGCCTCTCCCATGGAAACAAGAGAGAGAGATGGGGGAGCACAGGTGGAGGGGTGAAATGGAACAGAATATGGTTCAGGTGTGTTAAGCCCTGAAGCAATGACAATGGTGTTTTTAAAGTGTGTATGTAACTCTTAACAATCACACGGCCTTGTGCAAATGCTGTCGCATCAAGGTATCTTTGTGTCTTCTCCTCTCTGTCTTGTGGAATCTTTCTTCACTCTCCGTCTGCGAACTTCTTCTCCTTCTTCTTTGATGTGGTATCACCCTCGGGATAAACGAATGAACAGATGAGCAGAATACATAAACAGTAAGAAAGTTAATAATTAATTAAAAAATGTCCCATGGGATAAAAACAGGGCTAAAATACACTATAAACACTCACACGGGCAGGTGTGAGTGCACTCTTTGGGGAGGCTTCTTTGGCTCCAGGAAACGGTTCAGCCTCTCCAATAGAGTATGTAGGTCTCTACTTAAAACAAAAAATAATGGAATGGGAGGTTTATAACAGAGTACTAATACTCACACGGCCAAGTGTGAGCACACACTTGGAAAGGTGTCTTTGTTGCTCCTCCTGCAGTCTCCAAATCGTGGTCCAAGGCAGAAAAGGGTGATAAAATTTCACCCCAGAAGGGTAAGTAAAGGTCTTAAACCAGAGGTAAAAGCCAAGGTATTTATTAAACCAAAAACAAAAAAGTGCTGCTAACTCAACATGTGAGCAGCGCTATTACAGATGAAAAAGCCAGTCTATGGGGAATATAATGCAGGACTCGTGGTTCTGCAGCAAACTCCCTCCGCGTCCGGATGTAGTGCTGCACTTCCCTTGTCCCACTCCAGACGGTGGCTGCAAAGGTCAAAAACACTGGGGGGTTTTGAGCTACGCGTTTCGCCCTTTCTTGGGCTTCCTCGGGCACGTAGTTCTCTTTCCATTCTGCCTCTCCCATGTATGAGTGACTTCAGTGTGCTGTTCCCATTAATTTGGGATTGTACGGGGGGGCTATAGGGGCAGCTAAGGAAAATCTGGGGAGGAGGTTGTACCCCTCTGTACCATGCTGTGGAATATCTCTGTCTTACGGCGCCTGTATCTCCATCTTACGGCGCCTGTATCTCCGTCTTACGTCGCCTGTATCTCTGTCTTACGGCGTCTGTATCTCCATCTTACGGCGTCTGTATCTCTGTCTTACGGCGCCTGTATCTCTATCTTACGGCGCCTGTATCTCTATATTACGGCGTCTGTATCTCTGTCTTACGGCGTCTGTATCTCTGTCTTACGGCGTCTGTATCTCTGTCTTACGTCGTCTGTATCTCCGTCTTACGGCGTCTGTATCTCTGTCTTACGGCGTCTGTATCTCTGTCTTACGGCGTCTGTATCTCCATCTTACGGCGACTGTATCTCTGTCTTACGGCGTCTGTATCTCTGTCTTACGGCATCTGTATCTCTGTCTTACGGCGTCTGTATCTCTGTCTTACGGCGTCTGTATCTCTGTCTTACGGCGCCTGTATCTCTGTCTTACGGCGCCTGTATCTCTGTCTTACGGCGTCTGTATCTCTGTCTTACGGCGTCTGTATCTCTGTCTTACGGCGTCTGTATCTCTGTCTTACGGCGCCTGTATCTCTGTCTAACGGCGTCTGTATCTCTGTCTTACGGCGTCTGTATCTCTGTCTTAACACACACACACACACACACACGTAACAAGGACTAATGGTAGTAAAGTATAAGTGTACTACAATAAATAAACTGTTATGTAAAAAAAAAATGTGTCTCGGTTTTTCATTTTCAAAATCTGGTCACCCTATCTATGTGTAATAGAATTTAATGGATTTGCTCAGCAAAGGTTATAATGAAACCTGATATTTCCTTACAGTTAAGTAAGGGGTGCGCAAACTGGGGGGGGCGCGAGATTTTTCGGTTGCAGAGGCCCTGCACTCTTCCCCAAGGCATTAAAATTAAATGTGGGGGGCTCGCGTGAGGCCTCTGGAACCTCAACTTACTTTGCTTCAGCTGGCGTCTGGAAGCGTCTCCATGGCAACGAGGTGTGACGCTGCGGGGTCATGCGGCGTGATGTCACATGACCCCACGCGCTATTTGATGCCGCACTGAGTGAAGGAGGTAGGGGGGGCGCAGGAGCAAAAGTTTGCGCACCCCTGCCGTAGTGGCCGCCATTTAACATAGGCTGAATTGGATTGGCAATTGGTGTTTTTTTTTTAACCGCATCTAGTATGTAATCATGTAACTATGTAACCATGTAACTATGTAACCATGTAACCATGCAACTATGTAACCATGTAACTATGTAACTATGTAACCATGTAACTGTAAATGCATCACAGCAGTGTATGCTTATTACTTGTGTATCCTCAGGTTCAGACCAGATCCTGCCCAAACGCACAGCTTGTTATCAGGACTCATTTTTTAATTCACACCATTTGTGCACAAATGTAACATAGAAACATCGCTTCTGACGGCCGATAAGGATCAGCGGGGAACACCTGTCGTCCTACCTGCTGTAAATACCCCACCTGACTTTTATCTTTCTATGGTATTTATGTTATCCTTGTTTCTTTCCCAGGCATTTTATTTTTTACTTACTATATTAGCTCCTACCACCTCTGTTGGGAGGCTAGTCCACGAATCCACCACCCTTTTTGTGCAGAAGTACTTCCTCACAGTTCCTCTCCGCCTGACCCTTCCAGCTTCAGTGCATGACCTTATATTCTAGCACTTTCCTTAGTCATATCCACCTCTCTCTATCCTCTAACCTGTGCAGATTAAGCTCTTTCCTGATAAGTTTTATGCCGTACTCATGCACCATTTTAGTAGCCCACCCCCATCTGCATAATCTCCAGAGATATGGGCCCCAAAAGCCAAAGTTCTGTGCAGTCAGTTAACGCGGGGTTAACCTAACTTGTTGTCACATTAAGACTAACAGTGTATCTTCAAAAGGACAAACACGTACCATTAAGCCACTCTTTGTCCTGTAAAGAAAATAACTAACTATACTGATGAGATACAACTTATTTGAAAATGAGGTGTTGTCATACCATTGTGTATCCAGCAAAGTCCATTAAGGGTAACGCCAGAACATAACGTTACGTTTTGTGACCCAAGTGCACATTATCTTGCCCCTTGTGGAAATTTTTATTGCCACACTCTTGACCATTTCAACCAATCTACCTAAATCATTCATAATTTTGTTTATCCCTCCTGGCGTGTCAACCCTGTTTCAAATCTTTGTGTCATCTGAAAAAGGGCACACATTTCTCTTCCAGACTATTTGTCACTAATAAAGATATTAAAGACCACTGGTCCGAGGAGAGATCAATAATGGACTCAACTGGTCACCTTTCCCTCCTCTGAATGCCTTTACCAGCCCTCTGCCACGATCCTTCCACCAATGTCTTATCCATCTTAGAGTCCAATCCCAAGCATGGCAACCCGTTTATCAGTCTTCTATGAGGGACAATGTCAAAGATCTTACTAATATCTAGGTAACGTCGCACTTACTGGCCTGTAGTTACCTGCCTCTTCCCTACTTCCACTTTTGTGAAGTGGGACTACTCTTGCTCAGGTCCGCCGACAGCTTTTCTGGTGCCCGGGTAGCTGACCATGAGGGTAGGGTGCTGAATCTTACCTAGATGGGAGGGGGGAGGTAGGGAGGATCCCACAGCAGAGGGGTAATCAGGCCTTGTGGCACACGGAGGCGCCAGCGGCCGGATACGGAAGTTGGACCTGACTTCTGGGCACCCCGAACTTCTGGCATCGGCTGGCCAGGCCCCCCAGAGCCGCCAGGCTTGAGACACTTGTCCCGGCTTTCCCCCCTGTCGACAGCCCTGCTCTTGTTCTTCTCCAGTCATCTTGAACTACACCTGTTAATAGTGACTGGTTAATTAGTTATCTTAATGGTGTTGCCAACACACCCCTACTCTCTTTTAATATCCTTGGATGTAGCCCATCTGACCCCCATCGATATGTCCACTTTCAGTTTTAAAAGATCCAGTAAGACTTTCTGCTCTGTAAATGGACCTGTGTCCAACTCCAATCACCTCCAGCTGTGAAGACGGAGCAAAAATAATGATTAAGATGGCCTGTTTTACCTTTGTCTCTCTCAACACAACTGTCCTTTTCTGCTGTTAGTCTTATTATTCCTCCCTTTGTTTGTCTCCTTTCACTTGCATATCTACAAAAAGGTTTTGGTCCCCTCTCTACTGTCTGAATCTGCACAAGGCACAATAGAAGGACATCGGATAAAAACAGCACAACACAGTCACTTCCAAACTTAACCACATCAAAAAAAACACACCGGGATTCGTTCTACAGCACTAGTCACGTGACAGCAATCTGTGATATCACAGACACCCCACAAAGTAATCGCAGGAAGCTTTACCAGAAAACTCAGCCAGAAGGCAACTAATCACACACAACTTGAAACTAGCACAAGGTAGACCAGCCAATCACACACCTCACATGAAACCAACACATGGAAAATATGGAATATGTTCAAACCTTATAATAATCAGAAATCATTTAAAAAAGTCCAGAAAAGTCCATGTTCCATAAATCAAATTAATGAATTGAATGACTTTTGGTTGGGGGCCTTGGGCTAGTTACCCTGCTACTCTGAATGCTAATCTCCAGGATACTCCGAGAGAATAACTGGTCTGTGAGGGATTAGAAGGGTTTTGGGGCTGTGGTTCAGACCTGATCAACTCTTGAGGATCTATAACTAGTGCAGTCATGTTTGTTTTTCATTCTGCAACAAGTGGACAACCTGGAGCTTTTTGAAAACTGTCAGCTGACAAGCAGAAAAAATCCAGGAAGCAAAATGGTGGAAGAGATTCAGTTTGTTATGCTCTTGGAAGAGACCACCACTCATCTATTGATACTTTTGCTTCTGTAACATTTCATGCCTGGGAACTCCACCTCAAGGAATTAACACACAGCAATAAAAATCAAAACCTGGGTATGATTGGGATCCACCAGGAAAAAGTGGATTCTCTGAACTCAAGTGAGACTCAAAAACTTAATCAGAATGCACAAATAATTACAGCTGGAGCCAGTATGGGTCATCCCTTACACCCACTAATCTCCTCCAGCAGTGGACATCGCATGCCGGATTTAAGGCTTGTTAGAGGGCAGCGGGAGCACGCTACAGTAAAATCTACTGCATGGAGACAGAGCAGGGCTGCTATACGTTCTGCCTGTTATGTGAAGAGCTATAGATGTACTTAAAAACACTATATAATGCACACGTTTCATGGAGGTAAAAACATTTATTCTACCGTAAGGCTGCGCTTATACTGCCGATGACGGCGACCGATGATGTCACCCGTCGCCATCCCCATTGCGATAGTTGTAATTTAAGCTTAGGCGACGTCATTGGCTACAAGGCCAGTGACGTCAGAAAGGGGGAGGGCAGAGGGATGGAGAGGCTCTCTGATTGGCCACAAGGGGAAACCGTCGCTGAAAAAAATTAAATAACAGTGACTACCAGATTTTTGGTAGCGCTGTCACTTGGTCGCGCTGTCGCGTGCACTATAAGCGCCGCCGACGGCGACAATGCATTAGTTTTGACGCAGCGGCGCGTCGCCGTCACTATAAGCGCAGCCTTAGAAACATTGCAACGTAGAACATTTATAGCCCATAAGAATCACTCGGCTCCCGCCCGATTGGCTTTCTTTTTGTAATGATCGCCTTGTATCTATTTGTGAATTCCGGGACTAGCCTTCCACTGCTGGGAAGCTGTCCAACGAATCCAACACCCTTTGTGAGAATAAGGACTTCCCCCCACCCGCCCCGCTTCAGAGCACGGTGTCCAATGTAAGGAATACTGTTTAATGTCCCAAAAAGGCAGATATCTGCAGCACCAAGTTGGTGTTTTTCTGTGCAATAGGTGAAGGGTCTTCCTACCATTTTCAGCTGCTCGCTTGAGGTTTTCTATCATAGTGTCATAATGAATCCTGCAGAGGACTTTCTCTTCCACAAGGCCAAACTCCTCCCCCGTAGACAGCTGCCTTTTACAGGAGTAACAGGCGAAGCAGGCTAGGTGATAGGCGTTACCCCGCGCTCTCCTCACCCAGTCGCTGGCATAGATCTGCCTGCCACAGCGGGCGCACTTGGTACCAAATCGACTGGAAGATAAAACAAGAGAGGAACATTTTAGTCTCCTCCATAAATTTGGAGTGAGGTTTATGCATCACAGAGGTAGTATTTCATAGCGTATGTAATGACGTCGTCGTGTGTAATAACCCGGCAGCGCAGCTGATTACTAGAGCCGGGCTCCGGGCGGAACTGGTGTTCGAACCTTCGGGGGGGAGAAAAATGGAACATTCACGGATATTGCGAAGGAACGTTTCAGGGTCCAAAATGTGAGCGAAATTATCCACATTTCCCTTACAAAGCTGACAAAAAACCCTGCCCTGCATTTTATTCAACTTTTGATTTGATTTATTTTTCTATTTTTTTTTTATTTTTTAACGATTTTGAACGTTTTCTTTTTTCCAATTTGTATTTTTTTTTTAATAAGAGGAAATATGGTGTTTTAGCAGCAAATTCGAATTTTGGCTAACAATTTGCCCATCTCTACTGATTAGTTGGCCACGTATACGGTACATGAGAGCCTAATTAGGGAGCAGGAAGGCTGATCCCGATCACCAGTTGCAGGATTTCTGTGACCTGGTTTTGCAAGTCTCCTTCAGATCTTAGGCTGGGGCCATGGTACCGCAGACCGTGCGGAGGCGTCCGCACGCTGAGCAAACAGACAGTGTTCGCGTCCATGTGGCATGCGTGCGCATGCGCGCGGAAGCGGGAGGGGGCGCGCGTTGCGTGAGAAATCAGTTCAAACTGATTTCTTGGCGCGACAGACCGGGCACGGGAACAGTTTGTCCAATGAGGGCGAACCAGCTCCGTGATGCCCCTAAGAACGCCCCCCACGGCCTGTCCACCATGGCCAGGGAAAGCACCCGCTTACCTCACGCCTCCGCGCGGGCGAAGACACCATGGCCCCAGCTTAAAGCTCAGTGCTCTTTTGATATAGGTGAAACAGCAGGGCTGACCGCACTGTGCTATAGGGTCAGCAAAACACTATTACTGGGTAAAATAATCAGTTGGAAACACCAATATTATATAAACGCCTATATTATGTGCTAGTGATAAACAACGTGCACGGGCATGAGTTCGGCAAAGTTTGGCCTGTTTCTGCACACACAGATACATTGCCCGAGGAGTGGGGAGATGCAGGGTGCCATAAACCCAGTAAATATAATACTCTGACCTCGGCAGAGGTACCAGAGTATAAGGGTAGATATGCAGTAATACCTGCTAACAGCTGGGCACAGCGTGTGGGCACCAATATCCCGGGAAGCCGTACCAGGAGCCGTTTGCCCCCTCAGATTTCTGATTTGTAGAAGGGTGATCCAACTGAATATATCACACAAGAACGTGTATTACAAGAATATTATGCATAATAGTACATTAGATTCCATCTGTAATAGAAACTGGAACGTGTGGGGCAACTAGCAAAATACACCGGGGGTCATGGGAATTAGACATGTGAAATTGTGGGAAACAAAAATGTATTAAGATGGACAAGCACAGTTACTATGACTACTTATTAACTTTCTTTAATTGTGTTAACAAAAGTGTATAGTTCTGTAACATACTATATCATTCCGATGGGTAAACAATCTCTGAATGTACTAACATGTATGCATGTCTGTGTTTATACAGCGACCTTTCAGCCTCACTAGGCATTCTTGAAAAAGGCCTAGGAGGCCGAAACAGCGATTTATTGGCAATAAATTACCTATATCTAAATCCGTAGGGCCTTGCTTCTTCCATTTATCCATATTGATTTGGAATACCGCACAGGTCCCTGGACCAGGAGTCGATTGTATCGATTTTTGTTTTATGTTTATAGGTGTACAGCCTTTCCCAGTTTGCATTTTATTTATATAGCGCCATTAATGTACACAGCGCTTCACAGCAGTAATACACGTGACAATCATATAAATAACATAAATAACACATAAAAGGGAGAAGTGCTTCAGACATAAAAGTAACATTAAGGAAAAGGAGTCCCTGCTCCGAGGAGCTTACAGTCTAATTGGTAGGTAGGAGGAACGTACAGAGACAGTAGGAGGGCGTTCTGGTAAGTGTGTCTGCAGGGGGCCAAGCTTTATGTATGAGGTGTTAATTATCAGCCATGGAGCTACTCATGTTTCCTTAAGCAGGTGTGTTTTAAGGTGGGTCTTAAATGTGGATAGAGAGGGTGCTAGTCGGGTATTGAGGGGAAGGGCATTCCAGAGGTGCGGGGCAGTCAGTGAGAAAGGTTTAAGGCGGGAGAGGGCTTTATATACAAAATGGGTAGAGAGAAGGCATCCTTGAGCAGAACGCAAGAGTCAGGATGGTGCATAACGAGAAATTAGGGCTGAGATGTAAGGAGGAGCAGAAGAGTGTAAAGCTTTAAAAGTGAGGAGGAGAATTGAGTGCGAGATGCAGGATTTGATCGGAAGCCAGGAGAGGGATTTCAGCAGGGGAGGCGCTGAGACAGATTTAGGAAATAGTAGAGTGATTCTGGCAGCAGCATTTAGGATAGATTGTAGGGGACACAAGTGAGAGGCAGGAAGGCCAGACAGCAGGAGGTTACAGTAGTCGAGACGGGAGAGAATGAGGGTCTGTGTCAGAATTTTTGTAGTCGAGCAACAGAGGAAAGGGCGTATTTTGGTAATATTGCGGAGGAAAAAAAACCTTTTGCCACCTTTTGAATGTGAGAGAGGAGTCGAGTGTGACCCCTAGCCAGCGTGCTTGGGCTACTGGGTGAATGATAGTACTTCCAACAGTAATTTGGAAGGAGGAGATGGGGCCAGGTTTGGGAGGAAGTATGATGAGCTCTGTTTTTGCCATGTTAAGTTGTCGGTGGAGGGCCATCCAGGAAAATATAGCAGAGAGACATTAAGAAACTTTGGTCTGTACATCAGGTGTAAGGTCAGGGGTAGAAAAGTAAATTTGTGTGTCAGCATAGAGGTGATATTTGAACCCAAGAGATGTGATTAGGTCACCTAGAGAGGGTGTGTAAAGAGAAAAGAGGAGAGATCCCAGGACAGAGCCCTGGGGTACCCCCACAGAGAGATTGATAGAGGAGGAGGTGTTTGCAAAAGAGACACTGAAAGTACGATGGGAGAGGAAAGAGGAGATCCAGGATAGAGCTTTGTTTCGAATACCAAGAGAATGGAGAATGTGAAGGAGAAGAGGGTGGTCCACTGTGTCAAATGCTGCAGAGAGGTCAAGCAATATAAGCAGAGTGTAATGATCTCTGTCTTTGGCAGTATGGTGGTCATTAGTTAGCTTACTGAGGGCTGTTTCAGTGGAGTGAGCAGTGCGGAAGCCAGATTGTAGAGGGTATAGGAGAGAATAGGTGGTGAGAAAATGGAGCAAGCGAGAGAATACAAGACGTTCAGGGAGTTTAGAGGCAAAAGGCAGAAGGGAGGTAGGCCAATAGTTAGACAGGTAAGGTCAAGCTTGCTGTTTTTGAGTAATGGCATGACAGTTGCATGTTTGAAGAAGAGGGAAACGTACCAGAGTAGAGGGAGGAGTTAAAAATGTGTGTAAGCATAGGGATTATAGTAGGAGTGAGAGATTTTAGGAGATGAGAGGGAATGGGGTCAATAGGGCAGGTGGTAGAGGGAGAAGAGGAGATCAACAGTGACACATCCTCCTCTGTGACAGCAGATAAAGAGTCAAGGAATGCAGGAGAAGAGTTAGGAAGAGGTGTAGGATGGCAGGAGGATACAGGGGGGTGGCCTGACGTATGGATTCCACCTTTTCCTTGAAATAGTCGACAAAGTCCTGAGGTGAGATGGAGGAAAAAGAACAGGCTGCAGAGGGTGGTTTGAGTAGGGAGTCAAAGACAGAGAAGAGTCGGTGTGGGTTAGACTTGTGCATGTTGATTAGTGAAGAAACAGGATACAGTAGCATCAATTTGTAGTGAAGGAAGTCTGCGAGAGTGTGAGATTTCCTCCGAGGCGTTCAGAGGAACGAGTGAAGGAACGCAGCATGCGCGTGTGGGAATTTAGCCAGGGTCTGGGGTTATAAGGGCGAGAACGGCAGAGAGAAAGTGGGGCATGTAGATCAAGAGAGGAGGACAGGGCAGAGTTGTAGTTCCTGACCAGGTTGTCAGGGTTTGTAGCAGAACTGAGAGAGGAGAGGGAGGAGCGTAAAGTGGAATAAAAAACTGATACGTTAATAGAGCGCAGGTCTCTGCAGAACCGAGGGGTAGATGGAGGTGGAGAACGGGAGAAGTGAGAGAGAAAATGAGATGAGATGAGGTGATGGTTAGAGATAGCAAAGGGGGAAATGGAGAAATCAGAGAGAGAAAAGTTTTTAGTGAAAACCAGGTCTAGGTAGTGGCCATCCTTGTGGGTGCTGTGGGTTCTGGCTGCAGTCCACTGTTGAAGGCCAAATGAGAGAAAGGGGGAAGCCCACATGGGGGAAATGTATCTTATCTCTTTCTACAGCCATATCTCAGGAATTGTATCCTTCTAAACACATATACTGTATAAGAAATCTTATCTCTTTCTAAAGACATATCTGGGTAATCTAATCACAATCTTACTCCTTTCTACAGCCAGCTCTCAGGAATTGTATCTCTTTCTACAGCAGTGTTTCCAAACTCCCAGTCCTCAGGGAACCCCAACAGGTCAGGTCTAAGGATATCCTGCTTCAGCACAGGTGGCTCAGTCAAAATGATTGAGCCGCTGATTGACCCAACTGTGCTAAGACCTGACCTGTTGGGGTTCCCTGAGGACTGGAGTTGGGAAACACTGTTCTACAGCCAAACCTCAGGAATCTTATCTTGTTCTACAGATATAGTGTACCGTACTTTAGAAATTAATCTCTTCCTACATCTATATCTAAGGAATCTGTTATATTTCTACAGTCACAGCTCAGGAATCTAACCTCTTTCTACAACCATATCTCAGAAATCAAATCTCTTTATACAGATATATCTCGGGAATCAAAGAAAGTCCAACTGCACCGCAGGCAGGGCCGCTGAAAGATTTCTCGGGGGCCAGGACTAGAGTTACTTCTGGAGCCCCCAACACCTCCCCCCCGTGTCAGCGGTATCGCGATCTCCCCCACTTCACACCTCACGAGGCCCCCTATTTCCCCTCTCTTCCCATGTATTTCTCTTCCCTCCATCTCACTCCTTCTTCGTCAATCACCCCCCCTCAAAAACCCCCCCCCCCCCACGTCTCACTCTTACTCCCTCTTTTCCTGACTTCCTCCATCACCACCTCACTTCCGGAGCACAGACGTCAGAGAGGGCCGTCCTGCACCAGAGGTGGCAGCTCGGGACACGGTGGCGGGAGAGGCCTGTAGGCAGCTGATGGAGAGCCGTGGCCTGGCCGCGGTTCCTGGCTCCCCACAGCCTCTGGGCCCGGGACACCTGTCCCTTCTGTCCACACCTGTCGGCGGCCCTGACCGCAGGTAAGAGGAAAGTACAGCTCCTTGATGAAAAAACAGGCTCCATGGAGTGACTTGCTGGTTAAAAACAGTTTCATTCACGGACAACAAATAGCATAGCTGCCAACGTGTACTGGCAACTCTAACGCGTTTCACACACTAGGCGCTTATCAAAGATTCCACTGACTCCGGTTTCAACGTTGCAGCCATGACTATGAATTGTTTGTTCTACTATACAAAAAATCTTAGGAATCTTATCCCTTTCTACATCCAAATCTCAGGAATCTTTTATTTCTCTACAGCCATCTCGCAGAACCCTATCTCTTTTTATAGAGATATCTTAGAAATCTAAACTCCTTCAACAGCCATATCTCAGGAATATAATCTATTTCTACAGCCATATCTCAGGAATATAATCTATTTCTACAGCCATATCCCAGGAATATAATCTATTTCTACAGCCATATCTCAGGAATATAAATCGTATTGCTACAAGGCAATCTAAGGAGATAATATTTATACAGCAAATATCGCAGGAATATAATCTATTTTACAGCCCAATCTCGAAATAATCTATTTCTACAGCCATTATCTCAGGAATAAATCTATTTCTACCAGCCAGTATCTATCGGAATATAATACTATTTCTACAGCCATTATCTCGGGAATATAATCTATCTTCTACAGCCATATCATCAGGAATATAAACTATTTCTACAGCCATATTCAGGAAAAAATAATCTATTCTCAGCATATCTCAGGAAATAATCTATTCTATTTCGACTAGCCATTATTTCAGGGAATTAATCTATTTTACAGCCATATCTCAGAATTATAATATATTTTCTTACAGCCATATCTCAGGAAAATAATTATTTCTACAGCCAATCTCAGGAATAATGCTATTTCTAAGCCATATCTCGGAATATAATCTATTTCTACAGCCATATCTCAGGAATATAATCTACTTCTACAGCCATATCTCGGGAATATAATCTATTTCTACAGCCATATCTCAGGAATATAATCTATTTCTACAGCCATATCTCAGGAATATAATCTATTTCTACAGCCATATCTCAGGAATATAATCTAGGGGAAGCCTAACCCTGTCGTACGCCCCCCCCAAAATTACATCCCGGGCAACGCCGGGTCTCTCAGCTAGTCATAAATAAAATGTTCATTTTTAATACTTTGTCGATAATCCTTTGCAGGCAATGACTGCTTTAAGTCTGGAACGCATGGACATCACCAAACGCTGGGTTTCCTCCTTTGTGATGCTTTGCCAGGCCTTTACTGCAGCTGTCTTCAGTTGTTGTTTGTTCATGGGTCTTTCTGCCTTAAATTTTGTCTTCAGCAAGTGAAATGCATGCTCGATCGGGATGAGATCAGGTAATTGACTCGGCCATTGCAGAATATGCCACTTCTTTGCCTTAAAAAACTCCTGGGTTGCTTTCGCAGTATGTTCTGGGTCATTGTCCATCTGTAAAGTGAAGCGCCGTCCAATCAACTTCGCTGAATTTGGCTGAATCTGAGCAGACAATATATCCCTATACACTTCAGAATTCATTCGGCTGCTTCTGTCTTCTGTCACATCATCAATAAACACTAGTGACCAAGTGCCATTGTAAGCCATGCATGCCCATGCCATCACACTGCCTCTGCCGTGTTTTACAGATGATGTGGTATGCTTCAGATCATGAGCCGTTCCAAGCCTACTCAATACTTTTTTTTCCCATCATTCTGGTACAGGTTGATCTTAGTTTCATCTGTCCAAAGAATGCTGTTCCAGAACTGGGCTGGCTTTTTTAGATATTGTTTGGCAAAGTCTAATCTGGCCTTTCTATTCTTGAGGCTTATGAATGTTTGCACCTTGTGGTGAACCCTCTGTATTTGCTCTCGTGAAGTCTTCTCTTTATGGTAGACTTGGATAATATGCCTACCTCCTGGAGAGTGTTCTTCACTTGGCATGATGTTGTGAAGGGGTTTTTCTTTACCATGGAAAGGATCCTACGATCATCCACCACTGTTGTCTTCCGTGGACGTCCAGGCTTTTTTTTGTTGCAGAGCTATCCAGTGCGTTCTTTTTTTCTCAGAATGTACCAAACTGTTGATTTGGCCACTCCTAATTTTCCTGCTATCTCCCTGGTGGATTTTCTTTTTTTTGCAGCCTAAGGATGCCCTGTTTCACTTGCATTGAAAGCTCCTTTGACCGTATGTTGTGGGTTCACAGCAACAGTTTCCAAATGCGAATACCACACCTGGAATCAACTCCAGACCTTTTACCTGCTTAATTGATGATGAAATAACAAAGGAATAGCCAGACCTGTCCATGAAACAGCTTTTGAGTCAATTGTCCAATTACTTTTGGACCCTTGAAAAAGAGGGGGCTACATATTAAAGAGATGTAATTCCTAAACCCTTCCTCCAATTTGGATGTGAATACCCTCAAATTAAAGCTGATATACTGCACTTTAAGCCCATATTCATTATTTAACTGTAACTTGAATTTTATTTTGGTACACAGCCAAAATAACAAAACTTGTATCAGTGTCCAATTATTTCCGAACCTAACTGTATACTCATGCAACGGACACAATGACATGATACATATATATGGGAAATATTTAACAGGATTACACACTGCATTTAAATGTACCTGCAGGTTTCAGTCCACAACAGATTTCAGTATAAAATCTTCTGTCGTATCCATCACAGTAATGCCATTTCTTCTCCTTATACTCTAAGCCATCTGCAAAAGTGTATTTGCCCTGCAAAACAAGCATGTGTATAATAAGTAAGACAGAGAGGACGATACACTCGGGATACGCAACAGAGAATTGTACACAATAAGATCTCTGTTACTCAGAGCGATAAGAAAGCCGCAGGTGCAGCTCAGGATTACTACGGAAGGTCGCTCAGGATAACTACGGAAGGTCACTGACAGGCGGCTTCAAGCCCCAGCTATAATGTGCAGAGAGATAACACTAA
This sequence comes from Ascaphus truei, assembly GCA_036426205.1. NCBI lineage: Eukaryota > Metazoa > Chordata > Amphibia > Anura > Ascaphidae > Ascaphus > Ascaphus truei. The sequence goes on along the minus strand of CM071585.1, from coordinate 35,672 downwards.
TAATATGTACAGAGATACAGCTGCACGGGTTTGGGAGGGAGATACTGTACGTGGAGGGTTACAAACAGAAGCTACACCTAGGCATAGTTAATGCTTAGACTTTAGCACATTTGAGGTGACCCATAAAATTCCCGTATTGCTGTTTTATTGGTTTATCTTTTCTAATTAAAAAACAACAACAACAACAACAACAACCCCCATGCAAACATAATAATACAAGCATAAGGCAAACCAATAGTAAATATATTAAATCAGGGGTGCGAAAACTTCTTGAGCTGCGCCCCCTGCCCGGGAGAAATAGCGTTTGCGCTCCCCTCTCCCAATGACTCAGTGTCAAATGACGTTGCCATGGCGACGCGTCGCAGAAGACCCGCAGAGAGCAGATAAGTGAGTTACAGAGGCCTCACGCCTCCCCCAGCATTTAATTTAAATGCCGTGGGGAAGTGCACGGGGCCTCTATAACCGCTCGCCCCCCCCCTAGAAATTCTCCCGCCCCCACTGTGGGATGCGCCCCCCAGTTTGAGCACCGCTGGATTAAATGAATTAAAACCTAACCCAATGATCTCCCTCTTAAAGTAGCAATGTGCTCCACTCAGTCGATATTTTCTTTTCACACGGTTTGCACTGTGGGGTGCCCTGAAAAGCAGTATATTTGCCACCGGCAAACTAGCATTTCTGGGATTTTAAAATGGCCGCAGGCAGGACCAATTCATAACTGTGACCCGGGAGGTCCTAAGCAACATGTATGCAGAATCAGGGGCCCTGCATGAAAGGATTTCCATGGAAAGGGTCCTGATGAAGTTCCACTCTGCGGTGACACCAGCTGTCTCCCCTGTCTGACCTCACCAATAAACATGTAACGCTCTGTGTATCCTGTGCCATTCCTGGCTCGCCTGTCTCTGCCTTGTCAGTGTGCTCATACAATACAATGTACAATACAATGTACAATACACCGGAGCCACATTAAGCAGTATCTAATAGAGGGTAATATTGGAGAAGTCCAAATGAGCCAAAAGTATTGGTAAGAGCGACTGATTCATAGTTCTACCGCTGACCAGGTAGGGGGTATTTACTATGGGCCTGTGTGAGGATGGCATAAACCAGCTGTGTGCAAACTGGGGGGCGCAGGGTTTACAGAGGCCCCGCGCGCTTCCCAAAGGCACTTAAATTAAGTGCCGGGGAAGCGGCGAAGGCCTCTCTAATGCACTTACCTTGCTCCTGAAGACGCGTCGCCATGGCAATGCGGCATCACATTACACCGTGACGTCGACGCCACGGTAAGAGGGGGGGGGGGGGGGGGCGGGAAGAGAAGGGAAGAGCAGGCAGGGGGGCGCAGGGGAAAAATAAAAAAGAAGATTGCACTCCCCTGGCATATACAACGTCTGTATGGATTTCCTTAAAGCAGCAGTGCAAGCTGCCGTTCCCCCTCCTCCTTCCCTTTAATATGTGCATCAATACAATCCACACAAGGATAAGTAATTAGCTACAGGAAGTTGCTGATCGATCAGCGAAGATTCGGCTCGGGGTTCACTAAATGGCTGTCAGGGCAGCAGAAGAGGACCAAAGATGCAAAGTTCTGTAGGGAAGATCATGTGTCCAGGCAGTCACTAGATACAATTGGTGCACTGCTAGAGAGAGGGCAGGGCTCAAAAAGGGGTGTGACAGAGCCTGTTTCAGAAGAGGAAGGGGATGTGACGTTGTAAATGGTTGCTATAGAAACTAAAAAAAAATGCTTGTTACATTATAATACAAAAATAAACTTTATAAATCGCTCATCCTATTAATAATATTTATTTTTCCTTTTGCTCCGTGGGGTAGAGAAGAAGAAGCGTGGTGACACGCGAAACGCGTCATTGGACGTCGAGTCTGACGTCATCGGAACAACATCTCTACCCCACGGAGCACGGCTCGTATCTAAATATGTCTGAATGTCACTAGACGATAATAAGTACATATAGATCCGCCGTGACCTCTCTTGTTTCATTCATTTACATAAGCGCTTTTTCCTCACTCCACTGTTGGGTCCGCCGAGACCAGAGAGTGGGGGAATATCTGTAGACCCTATGTGTGTTGTCATTTGAGACGTAACTGTTGCGCAGTGTTATTTGAGTCTGCTGAAACTTGGGCTCTGCACTGCTACAATGTATAGGGTTAGAATTGACACTAAAAAGGAGTCAAACTGAGACAACTCTCTATACTCTATAAAAACCTAAAGATTTATACAACACTATAGGAATATTATACATATTCTGTGGTCTGGTATATTAAGAAGTACATACTAGGGATATTATAAATCTATCTTATACACACTGATTTATGATCATTCGAGCAAACCTATATATGTGATGTGGGGAGTTTTTTGTATCCCAGTACTTGTATGCTAAGACGGCATGAATATTTAAGCGCCGTTCATTGTGATGAACTTTGATTACAATATAGGAAATATATATGAGATATAGGATATATTTATCCACCATATACACCTATATTCCACATAAGGATATATTCCGTGGGCTTGAGAGATGTCAAAGTAGAAAAAACATATTATATGTTACAGGAAGACATACATATTAATGTGATTACAAGTCTCCACAATTATATGTTAACTCTCAACTTCACTCCAACAGGGATTCTTTTAAACAATTCACACTGTAAATACTTGCACAGAGTCACGAATTTAAGGATGTAATAAAGTTTTATTGTTTTTTATTTTTTAATCTGGGTAGCTGATCTGGTAACTACGAGTAGTCATTTGTGACGCAAGTGAAACTGTTGGGACAATTTGTCCAAAGACATAATAATATATATTAACATAGAGTGCATTCTAGTGGAGGATTCTACGTTTGGATCTACATTATAATACAGGCGGTCCTCGTTTTACGACGAACGGCTTATCCGACGCTAGTCAATGCATCACTATGGCCCGTTTTACGACGCCCGAACGGCTTATCCGACGCTCTTACGATGCTTTGCAAAATTGCTACAATTGCCCAATCAGAAGGCTGCAGGCAAGGGAAATAATTCTGAACAGTCTGTGTGAAGGTTTAGTGGTGTATTTTAGGCCCTAACCATGTCTGATAAAAGCAAAAAGCAGAGTGCTGTTACTCCAAAAAGGATTAGAAAATCTATTACTTTGGAGACCAAACAAAACATAATAAAGCGCTCTGAGAAAGGAGAGACGGACACAGAAATTGGACGTGCCTTGGATATACCTCGCACAACTATTGTGACAATAATAAAAGATAAGGCAAGAATCTTGGAACAGATCAAGGGCTCAGCACCTATGCAAGGTACAACAATAAGGCAACGTGCTGGGCATATTGCTGAGGTGGAAAAACTCCTCATCATATGGCTGGAAGATCAATCCCAGCGTCATGTGCCTATTAGTTTAGCCTTAATTCAGGCGAAGGCTTTGAGTCTGTATGAGGACATTAAGCACCAGCATGGAGAAGGGACCACTGAGGAAACGTTCACTGCAAGTAAGGGCTGGTTTATGCGGTTTAAAGACAGGGCAAACTTGCATAACATTAAAGTGACCGGTGAAGCTGCTAGTGCTGATGAGGAGGCAACTAAAACCTTCCCTATTACATTGGCCAAAATTATAGAGGACGGTGGCTATTGCGCACGTCAAGTTTTCAATGTTGACGAGACTGGGCTCTACTGGAATAAAATGCCCAGTAGAAGCTAAATTGCAAAAGAGGAAAAATCTATGCCTGGTTTTAAAGTTGCAAAGGATAGGCTGACTCTTCTGCTTGGATCAAATGCTGCAGGTGATTTCAAGCTAAAACCTTTGCTTGTTTATCATGCAGAAAACCCTAGGGCATTCAAAGGTTATGCAAAGAGCACACTTCCAGTGATTTGGAAGTCCAACCGTAAGGCATGGGTAACGGGGAGCCTTTTTGAGAACTGGTTCCAGCATCAATTTATCCCAGCTGTGCAATTATATTGCATAAACCAGAACCTTAATTTTAAAGCATTGCTGCTCCTGGACAATGCTCCTGGCCATCCCGTGTACCTGGATGACCATCATCCAAATGTCATGGTGGTGTTCATGCCCCCAAACACCACCTCATTGATACAGCTGATGGACCAGGGGGTTATCGCTTCCTTCAAGGCCTACTATCTTAGGCGAACATTTGCCCAGGCCATCAGAGCAACTGATGTGGAAGGAGGTCCAACCTTGAAAGAATTTTGGAAGGGTTACAACATTCTCCATGCAGTAAGAAACATCGGAGAGGCATGGAATGAGGTCAAACAGTCCAATTTAAATGGAATTTGGCGTAATTTGTGCCCTGATTTTGTGTCAGATGTCCAAGGCATTACAGAGACTGTTGCAGAGGTTACAGAAACTGTTGTGCAAATGGCCAGAGATCTCAACTTGGAGGTGGAAACTGAGGATATTGAGGAGTTGCTCGCCTCACATTCTAACGAGTTGAGCAATGAAGACCTGATGCAATTAGAAGAGCAAAAAATTTCTGAAGAGGAGGCCCACCAATTTGCTGAAGTGGCACAGCCACGTAAATCTTTGTCAACCAAAATGTTGGCTGCGGCATTCAAGCACATTGATAGCGCACTGGCTGCGGCATTCAAGCACATTGATAGCGCACATTGATAGCGCATTTGAGGAAAATGACCCTAACATTGAACGGAGTTCAACAGTCAGTCGTGGGGTGTCTAACCAAATCAGCTGCTATAGAGAGATCTACACGCAGAAAAGGAAAGGATCTGTCCAGACTTCATTGAAGAGATTCTTCAAGAGGCCCAACCTTTAAGTCCAGCTCCATCACCTCCAAAAAGTCGGTTGTCTGTTGAAGATCCCCCCCAATCATCTTCCTCCAATAATTGATGGTTTTTTTTGCTCATGTACATTACTGTACAGAATACAGTATAGTTTTATTTTTATAGTTTTATTTTACAGTTCTGGAATCAATAAATATAATGTTTACATCATAATCTATGTGTGTGCTGCATATCTTATTGCTTGAGTAAAATATTTTGTGTGTTTTAACATTATAAATGCCTTCAGGAACGGAACGTTTGATTTAAACAGTGTTCCTATGGGAAAACGGGTTTCGCTTTACGATGCTTCGCTATCCGACGCCATTTTGAGTAACGCATTGCGTCGGATAACCAAGGACTGCCTGTACATTCAAAATGTCATTCAGAGTTGTTTAAAAAAAGTATTTGCTCATATTACAGAACTGATTTACTTTAAAAAAAACCTCAAAAGTAGCATATTGCTTGGTCTGCAGCTTTAACATGCTAAAGGGTAACATTGGGGACAGCCTTGTGTCTTCCCTTGATGTAGAGGAAACAGACAGACTGCTGTAATTAATGTGACCAAGTGATAGAAGTGATTAGCTGTACCTCCTGTGAGATGCCGCTGTCCCAGCTAGCTTCGTATTTGCTTCCATTTGGGAAATACAGCGTTCCTTGCCCATGAAATGTCCCATTCTTCATGTCCCCTTCATAGCGAGTCTCCGTTGGAAGAGTGTACACTCCATCTTTTCCCTCCATCCTAAATCAGAATCAGAACACTTTTTATACACTTTCTGCACTCAATCCAGATTATCCAAGTGTGTGTCACAGTATGAAAGTGAATATTCAAACTGGGACTTACTGTATGTAATGGGACTGCTTATATGCTGCACATTCAGATCCTATACCCGTGTGTTACTGTGCCTACCATGTCAGTACTCCCCTCATACTCAGATCCTCTACCTGTGTGTTACTGTGCCTACCATGTCAGTACTCCATCACATTCAAGTTGCACCTTTTTAACCCCTGAAGCACCAGATGGATTAAAATACATAATATCTCATGATATTATCATGACACCTGGTCCCACCCATATACCTACCCTCACCCACCCATTTTCTGTCCCAGAAGCTCCTCCATATCCTGCACTGCCAACCACTCCAATATTATTCAGGTTCCCTGCCTTCCCTCCCCCCTCCTCCCATTTATTCAGGTTACCTGCCTTCCCTCTCTCCCATTTATTCAAGTTCCCTCCCTTCCCCCTCCCATTTATTCAAGTTCTCTCCCTTCTCCCCTCCCCTTTATTCAAGTTCTCTCCATTCCATTTATTCAGGTTCCCTCCCTTCACTCCCTCCCCTCTATTCAGGTTCCATCCCTCCAATTTATTAAGTTTCCCTCCATTCCTACCATTTATTCAGGTTCCCTCCCTTCCATTTATTCAGGTTCCCTCCCTTCTCTCCCTCCCATTTATTCAGGTTACCTGCCTTCCCTCCCTCCCATTTATTCAGGTTACCTGCCTTCCCTCCCTCTCCAAGAAATGCCTGGTCTGCCTGCTACAAACTTACTTCAGTGCACAACCTTTTTCTATCCAACTCTTCCAACATCACTGAAACATGGCTCACCTCCTTATCTCTTCCTAAAATTCTCTAGGACATACCACACGAGTCGTGCCAAAAGCGTGATAGCCTTTGGTGGCAGCGGAGGAGTAACACTGTATGTTAATGCTTGTTATCTTACTGTTTTCCTTCTCCAACCCTATTGTACAGCGCTACAGGATGTTGGCACATTATAAATAAATTATAATAATGTGACGTTCGTGAGGATTTGGCCCGGGATTAAAGGGGTTACACCCCAATTGGCCACCCTCTAACCTCACCAGGGAGACAAGGGGTTAACTGGGCTGAGGTCCAGCAATGTGATTCAACCCTTGTTATAACATGAAAATGTATATTCCCCTGCTCCCATGTATTATTGTTATATCAGTGTCTGCATAACACACACACTGGGGCTTAAGGGGTTAATATTATATGCAGTGCTGAATAACAGGAGCCGTTCCATTAAGACTGCTAATTTAGGAACAGAGTGAGCAAGCACCCTGATTGTTGGTGTGCAGCCTCAGGGTAACCCCCCAAGAACCCACCTATTAAAAATATAACTTTGTCATAAGGGAAACATATATTTTTTATAAAGTACCTTCCTGTTGCAGTTAAAATGTACAGGCAGGATGCTATGGGTTCTGCCTGCCTTTGTAATGCATTAAGGAACAAATGTTATGCATACCAGAACCAAATGTTTTGACACCTATGAGCTGGGTCACTTGCCTATGCAAGCAGAACAGCTTGCTAGAATTTACATAGCCTGGTGATCAAAGGCTAATTACCTAATTGTTTATGCGGGACCCAGGAACTGGAGTGGGTTGTGAGCGTTAAAACTCACACTTACAAACCAAGGTATCCTGCAAGAATAAACATAACACAGGGGACAAATGTCCCCCCCCCCCCCCACCCAGGGGTCCCTGCTTCAAAGGATTTATTGATGGGGGCAAGAGGTGGGGCTACCCAAGGAGAAAATCAGAATGGGTGACCTTATTAAATATAAGAATATTATGAGATGTCCTTGGCTGAACATGCCAAGAGTTACATATGTGTATTCGTGGGACTTACCCGAAACTAACGGTTACAAACACCTGACGTTTAGCCGGTTCGAACAGACAGATATTAATATCTCTCTTAATTTTAATATTACACGGTAATATTTGGTCTCATTGGGAGCGTCAGGCGTGACGGAATGTATTAATATGTTTCGCATGCCAGTAAGTACTACTGAACTGAAGTTATGAAGTTATTTAGATAGGGAAAAGCAGTTTTTAAACGTCGTGGGGTGGGAGGAGTTTTACTCTGAGGAAAACTGTCAACTTCACCGCTGATTTATGAGAGGGGCTGGGTTTAGGTGGTGTTCAAAGGGAAATAATTGTATAAGAACCAGGCTCAGCCTAGGGCTATTGTTCCTTCATGACTTGCCTGTCTTGCTGGGATGTCAGCTGAAATATGGAAGAAATGGCCCATTCTGTATCCTGATAGCTTTCTTGTCCTAATCTTTAAGTAAGTGTCTATATTTTGCCTGTTATTTGTATATCTGATGTGTTCACCTTTATCAAGGAATAAATTATATTTTATCATATCTAAGTCTCGTCCCAGTTCAAACCCAGTTATATATATATATGTATATATATATTTTATATATATATTTTTGGGTGTATTATTAATAGCCTGTCACAAAGCTCCCGTCACAAATAATACTCCCTCCTGTGCTGCACTGTCTTACGACGGCGTCTCCTTTACTTATACCACTGGACCAGGAAGAATTCTGCTTTCTCCTCGATACACTTTTCAAGCTATACACCCATGTCCTTCCATCATTTGAAACACACATTATCTGTATTTTCTCCCGTCTCACTCCATGTTGCGTTCATCTCCTGCCCCCCTGGACGTACCTCCCAAATCCTAGACAATGTTGCTGCCTGGCTTCCACACCTCCTCTCGTCTGACTCTCCCATTCGCATTCTACGGGACCTTAATATTGCTATTGGCGACCCTAAAGCTCCAGCTGTTTCATCTCCTCTCCTCACCCGCCTCCTTTGACTCCTCCCAGTGGACAAGCTCTTCCACGCATCGTGATGGTCACTCGATTGACTTTGTGTTTTCTCATCTCTTCTCCCTCTTTAATTTCTCTAATTCACCGTACCTTCTCTATGATCACCGTCTCCCCTCCTTCTTCCTCACTTTACTTCCTGCCACTTACCCCTCATCAACTTCTTCAAAGGCCGCGCTTATAGTCCTGGCGACAGCGACGGAGATGCTGACGTCACTCTACGGTTGCTGAAAAATCAAATTGAATTGACTTTCAACGTTCGTGACCAAGCCGTCGCGTCGCTCCTACTATAAGCACACGCGATGGATTCAATACATTTGTTTTGACGCAACACCGGGACTGTAAGCGCGGCCTTACACCTACTGGAGCTTATATAGATATTTTTCAGCTCTCTACCTTTCTGCAAAATCACCTCTCTCCCCTAACCAACCTCTCCTGCCCAGACATGGCTATACAATAGTTCTCTCTCATCTGCCCTTCAACCAGATTGCACCTGCCACAACTCACTGCTACCGTCCCATGAAACCTCAACCATGGCACACCAACAAAACAAGTTTCCTTTCAGAGATGCTCCCGCAGTGATGAACACCAATGGAGAAAATCAAGCTCTGCAACAGATTTCATACATTACAAATTCAGTTTTGTTTCTGCCTATAATGATGCCCTATGTCTTTCTAAACCAAACTACATTTACTCCTTCATATCTACCATGTCCTCCAATCCACATCGACTGTCTCCCCCTTTCAACTCTCTCCTCTGCCCGCCCAAGCCAGTTCTTCCCTTACGGGAAGAAGGAGTGGCTCAGAGAATAAAGACACTGACTGGCACTGAGTGTGAAGCAGGAACCTGGTTTAATTCCGGTGTTGTCTCCTTGTGACCTTGGGCAAGTCACTTTATCTCCATGTGCCTCAGGCACCACAAACATAGATTGTAAGCTCCACGAGGCAGGGACCTACAAAATGTCTCTGTAAAGTGCTACGTAAAACTAGCAGCGCTATACAAGAACATGCTATTATAGTACGGCTCAAGACCTTGCTAACCCTTTAAAGATAAGAGTCTATATACAGTGGCAAGAAAAAGTTTGTGAACCCCAATGATAACCTTCTTGAATCAAAACAAGTCTTTTCTTAAAAATTCAATAGGGTTTATATTGACAAATTCCATGTCTCTTGAAACAGAATGATGTATGAATTAGCCACACAATGAGTAATTAAGAGTTGTGCAAAAGTAAGTGAAACCCTGCTTATATCAGCAAATTAAAAAGGGATAATTACAATTGGGTGTTTAAATAATTAGGTAGATCATCAGGTTTGAGTTTGGGAGGCCCCACCCTATATAAAGATCAGAAACTTTTTGAGTTTGGTTTTCACATGTGTGGAAACTTGTCATGCTACATTAAAAAGAACTCTCTGAGGACCTCAGAAAGACAGTTATTGATGCTCATCAATCTAGAAAGGGTTGCAAAATCATTTCTAAGGATTTGGGGCTCCACCAGTCCACTGTCAGACAAATGGAGAAAGTTCAAGACCACAGTCACTCTATCCAGGTGCGGTTGACCTACCACAATCTCTCCAAGAACAAACCAGCAAATCATCCAGGAAGTCACAAAGAACCCAAGAGTAACTTCCAAGGATCTGGGCCACTCTCAGCTTGGCAAATGTGAGTGTTCATGACTCAACTATTAGAAAAAGCCTAAACAAGAATGGTGTTCATGGAAGGATAGCCAGGAGGAAACCACTGCTCTCTAAAAAGAACATTGCTGCCCATCCGTTGTTTGCCAAAGAGCACATAGATGATACACAAGACTTCTGGAACATTTTTTATGGACAGACAAGTAAAAGGTAGAACTTGTCGGCCTCAATGAGAAACCGCGTTCAAACAGAAGTACCTCATCCCAACCGTCAAGCATGGTGGTCTGAGTGAGATGGTTTGGGGCTGCTTTTCTGAATCAGGACCTTGCATACAAGAAGACCTGAAAAAGAATGGCTGCAGAGGAAGAAATTCTGCATTTTAGAATGGCCTGAAGCGTGCTGTCCATGCAAGGAAGAACTCAAATGTCACTGAGCTGAAGCAGTTTTGTAAGAAGGAATGGGCCAAAATTCCTCAAAATCGATGTGAAAGACTGAGCAGCAGTTACAGGAACCCGCAGTTGAAGTCATTGCTGCTCACAGGGGCGCTCCCAGGTACTGAAAGATTCACATATTTTCTCACGTGGATATTGAATGTTGCAGCATTTGTTTGATCAGGTTATATTTGTCAAGTATTAGGATTTAGATTAAGATCCAATAACATTTTAGGTTTGAAATATGTGAAAATCCTAAGGGGTGCACAAACTGGGACGTTTTCTGCCTGCACTTATGTATTAAAGCATTTTGCTCCAGTTTTCCTCTGTCTGCCCCAGCTTGTTACATACATCTGGAGTGTCAGGAGGAGTTGGGAAGAAGTTACATGAAGCATAGAATATAATGAGATGTATCGCAGTCTGTGTCTCTCTGCACCCCTCAGTTTGCCTTTTTATTGCCACATCTGAAGTGGTATAATTTTATGTCTGCAAAAGTTGTAAGAAACTGTTCTTGCAAACGCCGCAGCTCTGCTAAAAAAAACTAAGCAGTGCATCTAAACACACTGTTCTCTGTTGATACATAAACCTCTGTGTCGATTCTATTAGACACGGCATTGCACATTGTCAAGCCCCATCTACAACAAACAGCTCCAAATTCTCGATTGCTTACAACCAGTAAATGAGGAGGAAGTCTCCCATCTTCTCTACTAGTTCCCCCCTACACTCTCGATCCTTCCGCTCACATTTCCTCTGCAATTATTCCTACACTAACTCATCTCTTCAACCTCTCTCTGAGCAAAGGCATATTTTCTTCCTCATTCAAGCCTGCTTCTGTCATCCTTATCCTGAAGAACCCCTCTCTCGATCCAGCCTTCCCTTCCAGCGATCGTCCTATTTCCCTTCTGCATCCACATTTCTTGAATCACTCACTGATGAACGACCACCTGCTGGACTTTCTCTCCTCTAACTCTCAACACACAACACACTGCAGTCTGGATTCCATTCTAACACCTCCACAGAGACTGGGGCCTAATAAGCGTCACTCATAATCTACAAGGCAGTTTTGCTAACTTATTCTTTTGGACCTTTCTGTTGCTTTTCATCACCCCCTCCTTCTGCACTACTGGCCTCTGTGACACTGACATCTTGCCTATCAAACAGCACTTTGTGTTTCCTGTCCTGGGACATACTCCTACTCACAGCTGGTGTACCTTAAAGCTGCAGTTCAAGCTGCCGTTTAAAAAAATCCCATTCAATATGTGCATCAATAAAATCTGACAAGTGATTAGCTCAGTTGCTGATCAATCCGTTCTCTTGTAATCGATCGCCATTTAATTCACTGTTAGGGCTGTACAAGAGTACCCATGATGCAATGTTCTGCGTGGAAGATCATGTGACCAGGCAGTTACCAGATACAATTGGTGCATTGCTAGAGAGAGGGCAGGGCTCAAGAGCCAGAGCCTCTCTCAGAAGAGGAAGGGGGTGTGACTTTGTAAATGGTTTATATAGAAACAAAAATGTTTGCTACAATAGAATACATTAAAACATTCTTTAAAAATTGCTTAATTAAAGAGAGAAAAAGACGCTACAACTATTTTCTCGAAGTACAGAACTGATTTATTAAAAAAAACAAAAAAACGTAGCATATTGCTTGGTCTGCAGCTTTAACATGCTAAAGGGTAACATTGGGGACAGCCTTTTTTCTTCCCTTGATGTAGAGGAAACAGACAGACTGTTGTAATTAATGTGACCAAGTGATTAGCTGTACCTCCTGTGGGATGCTGCACTCCTCCCTCACACTGCACCTGCCGGTACTCCCCCTCACACCGCACCTGCCGGTACTCCCCCTCACACCGCATATGCAAGTGACCCAATGCTAGGTAAAAACCATATTTGAATGCTGTTTTCTGTCTACCCCTAATCAAATTAAGCGTTGACATCTAGGCAGGGAAGACCATGTGTAGAAAACCATCTGTTTAAATGTGCCTCAGATGTGCTAATTAAGCAGACAGAACCACACTGTCAGGTGACTTTTTAGGCCTATATAACCCCAGATAGAACAGCCTTATGCTGCCTGCAGCCCATATTCAAAGTGGCCCATTACAAGTGGCAGGACTACTGAACAACTCAAGTTTAAAAGGAAGTTCAACAGAAGTGAAGCTGTGGACACCCCTAACAGGTCCTGATTCCTGCATTTGAACTACGCTGGAACGGAGGATATCATCTATACCACACTGCATCATTACTGCTGTGATGCTGCCTTTACCATTTATATTTGCTGTGACTTCACTTCTTCTCAAATTATGCACTTCTTCTTACCAGCCTCAGTATGTCTCTAACTCGATTCATATATCTCCATCTCTCCTTCCTTCCCCACTTCTCAGTTCACATGAACTCGTTTCTTACCTGCGTCCTCTGACACCACACAGCTATATCCCCTGCACTAAAACACACCCTTATAAATCATCCTCGCACATCCTCTTTCTATCCATGCTTCTCCTCCTTGCTTCTGGGGATATCTCTCCCAATCCTGGTCCCTGCCTTATTCCTACATGCGCTCGTCCTCGCCTGCCAACTGCAACCTCTACTCCTTCTGGTGTCAACCCCTCCAACCTCATACCCATCCCCTGCCACCCTCCCTCCTATCTCCCTTTCTCCTCTGCCCTTTGGAATGCTCGCTCCCTTTCTAACAAGTTCCTCTCTGTACATGACTTCTTTCTTTCTCACTCTCTGCTCCTATTTGCTATAACTGAGACCTGGCTCACTCAGTCTGACTCTGCTCTGGAAGCTGCCCTCTCTTATGGTGGCCTTTCCTTCTCCCACACTCCGCGCACTGATGGCAGAGGTGGAGGCGTGGGGCTCCTGCTCTCCTCTCTCTGTCGTTACCGAACCCTTCCTATTCCTCCATCTCTTGCTTTTCCCTCCTTTGAGGCTCACACTGTTCAGGTTTTCTCTCCTCTCTCTCTGTCCATGTGGCGGTCATCTATCACCCACCTACCTCTACTCATCCCCTTTCTGCCTTTCTCTCTCACTTTGAATCCTGGCTCCCTTTCTTCCTCTCCTCAGACTCCCCTGTTCTTCTCCTTGGGGACTTCAATTGCCACATTGATGACCCCTCTCTCCCTTGGGCCTCCCGTTTTCTTTCTCTAACCTCTTCTTTTGGCCTTCAACAGTGGACTGCAGCCAGCACCCACAAGGATGGCCACTACTTAGACCTGGTTTTCACTAAAAAACTTATCTCTCTCCGATTTCTCCATTTCCCCTTTTCCTTTCTCTGACCATCATCTCATCTCATTCTCTCTATCTCGCTTCTCCCCCTCCATCTACCCCCCGGTTCTGCAGAAACCTGCGCTCTATTCACTTACCTGACTTTGAGTCCACTTTACGCTCCTCCCTCTCCTCTCTCAGCTCTGCTACAGACCCTGACAACCTGGTCAGGAACTACAACTCTGCCTTGTCCTCCTCTCTTGATCTACATGCCCTGCTTTCTCTCTGCCGCCCTCGCCCATCTAACCCTAGACCCTGGTTAAATTCCCACACGCGCATGCTGCTTTCCTCCACTCGTTCCTCTGAACGCCTCTGGAGGAAATCTCATACTCTCGCAGACTTCCTTCACTACAAATTTATGCTATCCTGTTTCAACTCTGCCCTCTTGCAAGCTAAACAAGCCTACTTTTCTTCTCTAATCAACATGCACAAGTCTAACCCACACCGACTGTTCTCTGTCTTTGATACTCTACTCAAACCACCTCAGCTGCCTCTCTTTCCTCCATCTCCGCTCAGGACTTTGCTGACTATTTTAAGGAAAAGGTGGAATCCATACGGCAGAACATCCCCTCTGTTTCTTCCTCCCATCCTACGCCTCTTCCTAACTCTCCTCCTGCCTTCCTTGACTCTTTTTCCACTGTCTCAGAGGAGGATGTGTCGCTGTTGATCGCCTCTTCTCCCTCTACCACTTGCCTTCTTGACCCCATTCCCTCCCATCTCCTAAAACCTCTTGCTCCTACTATAATCCCTACGCTCACACACATTTTTAACTCCTCCCTCTGCTCTGGAACCCTTCCATCCTCCTTCAAACATGCAACAGTCATACCATTACTCAAGAACAGCAAGCTTGACCCTACCTGTCTTTCTAACTATCGACCTGTCTCCCTCCTGCCTTTTGCCTCTAAACTCCTTGAACGTCTTGTATTCTCTCGCTTGCTCCATTTTCTCAACACCTATTCTCTCCTAGACCCTCTACAATCTGGCTTCCGCACTGCTCACTCCATGGAAACAACCCTCACTAAAATAACTGACGACCTCCATGCTGCCAAAGACAGAGGTCATTACACTCTGCTCATATTACTCGACCTCTCTGCAGCATTTGACACCGTGGACCACCCTCTTCTCCTTCACATTCTCCATACTCTTGGTATTCGGAACAAAGCTCTATCCTGGATCTCATCCTACCTCTCCCATCGTACTTTCAGTGTCTCTTCTGCTAACACCTCCTCCTCCTCTATTGATCTCTCTGTGGGGGTACCCCAGGGCTCTGTCCTGGGACCTCTTCTCTTTTCTCTGTATACACTCCCTCTAGGTGACCTAATAACATATTTTGGGTTTAATTATCACCTCTATGCTGACGACACACAAATATACTTTTCAACACCTGACCTTACACCTGCTGTACAAACCAAAGTTTCTGAATGTCTCTCTGCTATATCATCCTGGATGGCCCTCCGTCACCTTAAACTCAACATGGCTAAAACAGAGCTCCTCATACTTCCTCCCAACTACTGTTGGAACTACGATCATTCACCCAGTAGCCCAAGCACGCTGCCTAGGGGTCACACTCGACTCCTCTCTCACATTCGCCCCTCACATTCAAAACATTTCTAAAACCTGTCGCTTTTTCCTCCGCAATATAACTAAGATACGCCCTTTCCTCTGTTGCTCGACTGCTAAAACTCTGACTCAGGCCCTCATTCTCTCCCGTCTTGATTACTGTAACCTCCTGCTGTCCGGCCTTCCTACCTCTCACCTGTCTCCCCTACAATCTATCCTTAACGCTGCTGCCAGAATCACTCTACTCTTTCCTAGATCTGTCTCAGCATCTCCCCTCATGAAATCCCTCTCCTGGCTTCCGATCAAATCCCGCATCTGACACTCCATTCTTCTACTCACTTTTAAAGCTTTACATTCTTCTGCCCCTCATTACATGTCAGCCCTAATTTCTCGTTATGCACCATCCAGACTCTTGCGTTCTTCTCAAGGATGTCTTCTTTCTACCCCCTTTGTATCTAAAGCCCTCTCCCGCCTTAAACCTTTTTCACTGACTGCCCCACACCTCTGGAATGCCCTTCCCCTCAGTACCCGACTAGCACCCTCTCTATCCACCTTTAAGACACATCTTAAGACACAGCTGCTTAAAGAAGCATATGAATAGCACTGTGGATATTCTGAACACGATACATAAAGCTTGGCCCCCTGCAGACGCACTTACCAGAACTCCCTCCTACTGTCTCTGTACGTTCTCCCTTACTACCAATTAGACTGTAAGCTCCTCGGGGCAGGGACTCCTCTTCCTTAATGTTACTTTTATGTCTGAAGCACTTATTCCCATGACCTGTTATTTATATTATCTGTTAATTATTTGACTACCACATGTATTACTACTTTGAAGCGCTATGTACATTAATGGCGCCATATAAATAAAGACATACAATACAATATACAATACAATACCTTCCGGTACTCCCCCTCACACCGCACCTGTCGGAACTCTCCCTCACACCGCACCTGCGGGTTGAATCCCCTCACACCGCACCTGCCGGTTACTCCCCCTCCACACCGCACCTGCCGGTACTCCTCCCCACACGCACCTGCCGGTACTCTCCCTCACAAAGCACCTGCCTGGTACTCACTCACACAACAACACCTGCCGGTACTCCCCCTCACACAACACCAACCCTGCCGGTACTCCCCCTCACACAAACACACCTGCCGGTACTCCCCCTCAAACAACCACACCTGCCGTACTCCCCTCACACAAACCACACCTGCCGTAATCTCCTCACACCGCACCTGCCGGTACTCTCCCTCAACCGCACCTGCCGGTACTCCCTTCACACCGCACCTGCCGGTACTCCCCCTTCACCCGCAACCTGCCGGTACTCCCCTCACACCGCACCTGCCGGTACTCACCCCTCACAACCGCACCTGCAGGTACCTCCACACACCAACTGACGGTACTCCCTCACACACCACACCTGCCGGTACTCCCCTCACACCACAACACATGCGGCGGTACTCCCCCTCACACACCACACCTGCCGGTACTCCCCCTCACACACCACACCTGCCGGAACTCTCCTCACACGAACCTGCCGGACTATCTTCACACCGCACCTGCCGGAACTCTCTTCACACCGCACCTGCCGGAACTCTCCCCACACCGCACCTGCCGGAACTCTCTTCACACCGCACCTGCCGGAACTCTTCACACCGCACCTGCGGAACTCTCCCCACCACACACGACCTGCCGGAACTCTCCCCACACCGCACCTGCCGGAAATCTCTCCCCACACCGCACTGCCGGAACTCTCCCTCACACGCACCTGCCGGACGATCACCTACACCGAACCGCCGTCTCCCCTCACACCGCACTGCCGGGATCTCCCCTCACACCGCACCTGCCGGTCATCCCCCTCACACCGCACCTGCGGATATCACAGCATGCCGGACTCTCCTCACACGCACATGCCCGAACTCCCCTACACACCGCCACCTGCCCGGTATCCCCCTCACACCGCACCTGCCGGTACTCCCCTCACACCGCACCTGCAGGTACTCCCCCTCAACACCGCACTGCCGGTACTCCCCCTCAACCGCACCTGCCGTACTCCCCCTTCACACCGCACCTGCCGTACTCCCCACCTCACACCGCACTGCCCGTCCCCCCTCACACACCGCACCTGCCCGTATCCCCCTCACACCGCACTGCCGGTACTCCTCACAACCGACACTTGCGGTACTCTCACACCGCAGCCTGCGGTACTCTCCACACACCGCACTGCCGTACTCCCTCCAACCGCACTGCCGGACTCCCCCTCCCACACCGCACCTGCGGTACTCCCCATACACACACCGCAGCTGACCGGGTACTCCCCTCAACACGCACTGCCGGTACTCCCCCTCACACACCGCACCTGCGGAACCTCCACAAGCACCTGCCGGTACTCCCCTCACACACCGCAGACCTGCCGGTATTCTCCCCTCACACCCGCCGCTGCCGGTATCCCCCTCCACACCGCACTGCGGTACTCCACCTACACCACCGCCCTGCCAGTTACTCCCCCTCACACACGCACCTGCCCGGTACTCCCCCTCCACACCGCACTGCCGGTACTCTCCACACTGCACCTGCCGGTATTCTCCCTTTCACACCGCACCTGCCGGTATTCTCCCTTTCACACCGCACCTGCCGGTACTCTCCACACTGCACCTGCCGGTATTCTCCCCCTCACACCGCACCTGCCGGTACTCCCCCTCACACCGCACCTGCCGGTACTCCCCCTCACACCGCACCTGCCGGTACTCCCCCTCACACCGCACCTGCCGGTACTCTCCACACTGCACCTGCCGGTATTCTCCCTCACACTGCACCTGCCGGTACTCTCCCTCATACTGCACCTGCGCTGCCGGTACTCCCCGGTGTACTCGCTGCCGGTGTACTCCATGCCCGGCGCGTCCAGGCCTGTCTCCAGGACGATGATGCGTCACCATGACAACCAGCCCCGGAAGCAGAACAAACAGACGCGTCAGTTGACCGCGCGCACCAATCAGAGAGCTGCATGGCGGAGTGCTGGAAACTCACACCCGCCGCAGGAGACAGGAGGCGCACGGGCGCGGTGACGTCAGTGCGTGTGTACGGCAGGCGTAACGACGCGCGACCTGCGCAAGCGCAGTGCGGTGACCTCAGGAGGACAGAGCCGGTCATGCAGCACACCCTGCAGATACCGACAGCCGAGGAGCTCACCGTGCGGGAGGTGTGTGCGTACAGTATGTGTACAGTATGCATGCATGTATGTATATATATATATATATATATATATATGTGTGTGTGTGTCACTGTGTCACTGTGTGTCTGTGTCACTGTGTGTGTATGTATATATAATATATATATATATATATATATATATATATATATATATATCTGTCTGTCTGTGTGTATATATATATATAAATATATATACATATAAATGTCTCTGTCATATAGTGTGTGTCTCTGTGCCTCTCATATGTCATATCGTGTGTATCTCTCTGTCATGTCATATCGTGTGTCTCTGTCTCTCATCTGTCATATCGTGTGTCTCTGTCTCATGCCCGCGTCCATGGTGAACTCAACGACGAATCGGCTCTGTGATGTCACAGCCATGCCCCTGACATGCCTCCCCATTACGTCTACCCCTTGGACACAAATCTCTCCCGCTACAGGCATATGTGATGCCGCGTGAACTAACCATGGACTCCTATGACATATCGTGTGTGTCTCTGTCTCATGTCATATCGTCGGTGTCTCTGTGTCACTCGTATGTCATATTATGTGTCTATAATATGTCATTGTGTGTGTATATGTATGTTAGATCTGTGTGTTACATGGATATTGTGTGTGTGTATATTCTGTGTTTGTGTGTGTGTGTGTGTGTGTGTGTGTGTGTGTCACAAAGGAGAAGCGCATGATCCAAGATATAGGCAGTTTTTAATAAAATCATGTATATAATAAAAAATGCAGAGCTTAATTAAAGGTACTCAGTAATTCATATACATAAATAATAGCCGGACTTTTGGTATATACATCAATGGCTGCTCTGCAGTTTGCCACGTGATTAAAAGCTCACCCCAAAAAAGTGTTGTTCATTTCAACAGGTGGCGCTGGTCCAGCTGTATCTTAGTTCAAAGGGTCTTCCCACGCTTACCTTCGAAACAGGGGGGCAACAGTCAGTAACTCGCATTCACAATAAAGCGTTGAGATTTCTCAGGATCTATTCTATATAGGAGCCTCTCGTGTCCTGCTCGTCCAGCTGCAGATCTCAATAGGATTTCTCCCCACGCTCATCAGCATCTCACTCAAATCTTTCCCCACGCCTATCGGCGTCTTACTAGGAGCAGCAATCTGTCTCAACATAACCTTCCCCGGACTTCTCAACGTCTCATGAGGGCCAACAGTTGGTGGCTCACACTTGCCACAGTTCTCCGTTTGGAGCCTCTCGGGGGGGCTGTGATTGGTAGCTCACACTTGTTGCAGATACTAGTTCGAGGCATCTCCACGCCCGTCTGTGTCTCTCCAGGAGTAGCAATTAACGGCTTGTACTCGCGATGTTGTAGGGGCAGGACCATAGCTCAAAATAACGTGATCAAACCTCTGAGTTTCTCCAGTATAGGAAACCCTACGTGTTTCGTCACTCAAGCTGACTTCCTCAAGGGATATTTTGTTTACTTTTTGGATGTGGTTGTCCTATGAGAAGCTGCTAAATCCCCACATTTCAAGTCTTTTCCCCACTTAATACTATCTTTATTATTCAGTTAATAATGGTCTATCCTGACTAGACCTTGGTTGGAAAGACTTCGACACCTAGGGATTGCTTTTTCAACAATGTGATTAATCACTATCGCAGAATAGATTGAGTGCTGATATATGTTCTCTTGGTGTGTGTGTGATGTCTGTGCGTGGTGAATGCACCTATCGAAGTGTATCCACCACTTCGCCTAACTGGTCCTCCTCTTGTGCTCCTCCCATCTCTCAGCTGAACGTGAGCTCTGCCGTGCTGAAGGCTGCAGCCCATCACTATGGCTCCCATTGTGACAAGCCCAATAAGGAGTTCATGCTGTGTCGCTGGGAAGAGAAGGACCCACGGAAGTGTTTGAACGAAGGAAGAAAAGTGAACGACTGTGCATTGGAGTTTTTCAGGTACTTGTGGTGGAATAATAACGTCCTCGTGGTTAGTGTGATATAAATGAGATGACACAGAGTAGGGTTCTCATACGTTTCTTGTGTTTCCGCTGTAGTTCCCTAGGGATGGGAGAGTGCACATTAATAGTGTAGCTCAGTAGTGTATTGTATGTCTTTATATAGCGCCATTAATGTACATAGCGCTTCACAGTAGTAATACACGTGACAATCATATAGATAAATAATATAAATAACGGGTCATGGGAATAAGTGCTTCAGACATAAACGTAACATTTAGGAAGAGGAGTCCCTGCTCCAAGGAGCTTACAGTCTAATTGGTATGCAGGAGGAACGTACAGAGACAGTAGGAGGGCATTTTGGTAAGTGTGTCTGCAGGGGGCCAAGCTTTATGTATCATGTGTCTAGTAATATCTACGGTGCTACTCATGCTTCTTTAAGCAAGTGTGTCTTAAGGTGGGTCTTAAAGGAGGATAGGGAGGGTGCTAGTCGGGTATTGAGGGACAGGGCATTCCAGAGGTGTGGGGCAGTCAGTGAGAGAGGTTTAAGGCGGGAGAGGGCTTTAGATACAAAGGGGGTAGAGAGAAGACATCCTTGAGCAGAACGCAAGAGTCGGGATGGTGCATAGCGAGAAATTAGGGCTGAGATGTAAGGAGGGGCAGAAGAGTGTAAAGCTTTAAAAGTGAGGAGGAGAATTGAGTGCAAGATGCGGCATTTGATAGGAAGCCAGGAGAGGGATTTCAGGAGGGGAGACGCTGAGACAGATTTAGGAAAGAGTAGAGTGATTCTGGCTGGTTTTAGAGACGTTTTGAATGTGAGAAGAAAATGTGAGAGAGTAGTCGAGTGTGACCCCTAGGCAGCGTGCTTGGGCTACTGGGTGAATGATGGTACTTCCAACAGTAATGTGGAAGGAGGTAGTAGGGCCAGGTTTGGGAGGAAGTATGAGGAACTCTGTTTTTGTCATGTTAAGTTTGTCGGCGGAGGGCCACCAGGATGATATAGCAGAGAGACATTCAGAAACTTTGGTCTGTACAGCAGGTGTAAGGTCAGGGGTTTAAAAGTACATTTGAGTGTCGTCAGCATAGAGGTGATATTTAAACCCAAGAGATGTGATTAGGTCACCTGCAGAAAGCGTGTATAGAGAAAAGAAAAGAGGTCCCAGGACAGAGCCCTGGGGTACCCCCACAGAGAGATCGATAGAGGAGGCGGCATTAGCAGAAGAGACACTGAAAGTACGATGGGATAGGTAAGAGGAGATCCAGGATAGAGCTGTGTTACGTATACCAAGAGTATGGAGAATGTGAAGGAGAAGAGGGTGGTCCACTGTGTCAAATGCTGCAGAGAGGTCGAGTAATATGAGCAGAGTGTAATGACCTTTGTATTTGGCAGCATGGAGGTCATTAGTTATTTTAGTGAGGGCTGTTTCTGTCGAGTGACCTGTGCGGAAGCCAGATTGTAGAGGGTCTAGGAGAGAATGGGTGTTGAGAAAGTGGAGCAAGCGGGAGAATACAAGACGTTCAAGGAGTTTGGAGGCAAAAGGCAGGAGGGAGACAGGTCGATAGTTAGAAAGACAGGTAGGGTCAAGCTTGCTGTTTTTGAGTAATGGTATAACGGATGCATGCTTGAAGGAGGAGGGAAAGGTACCAGATTAGACGGAGGTATTAAATATCTGTGTGAGCGTAGGGGTTATAGTAAGAACAAGATGTTTTAGGAGATGGGAGGGAATGGTGTCAAGAGGGCAAGTGGTAGAGGGAGAGGAGGAGATCAGCAGTGACGCATCCTCCTCTGTGACAGCGGAAAAAGAGTCAAGGAAGGCAGGAGGAGAGTTAGGAAGCAGTGTAGGATGGGAGGAGGAAACAGAGGACATGTTCTGACATGGATTCCGCCTTTTCCTTGAAATAGTCATCAATGTCCTGAGGTGAAATGGAGGAAGAAGAGGCAGCTCGGGTGGTTTTAGTAGAGAGTCAAAGACAGAAGAGTCGGCGTGGGTTAGATTTGTGTGTGTTGATTGGTGAAGAAAACTAGATTTATTTAGCCTGAGAGGGCTGAGTTGGAACAGGATAGCATAAATTTGTAGTGAAGGAAGTCTGCGAGAGTGTGAGATTTCCTCCAGAGGCGTTCAGAGGAACGAGTGGAGGAGTGCAGCATGCGCGTGTGGGAATTTAGCCAAGGTCTGGGGTTAGAAGGACGAGGGCGGCCGAGAAAAAGCGGGGCATGAAGATCAAGAGAGGAGGATAAGGCAGAGTTGTAGTTCCTGACCAGGTTGTCAGAGTCTGGAGTAGAACTGAAAGATGAGAAGGAGGAGCGTAAAGTGGAATCAAAGGCTGGCAGATTAATAGAGCGCAGGTTTCTGCAGGAGCGAGGGGTAGATGGAGAAGGGGAGAAACGAGAGAGAGAAAATGAGATGAGGTGATGGTCAGAGAGCGGAAAGGGGGAAATTGAGAAATCGGAAAGAGAAAAGTTTTTTGTGAAAAAAAAAAGGTCTAGGTAGTGGCTATTCTTGTGGGTGCTGGCTGCAGTCCACTGTTGAAGGCCAAAAGAAGAGGTTAGAGAAAGGGTGAAGCCCAAGGGAGAGGGGTCAGCAATGTGGCAGTTAAAGTCCCCAAGGAGAAGAACATCGGAATCTGAGGAGAGAAAGAAAGAGAGCCAGGATTCAAAGTGAGAGAGAAAGGCAGAAGAGAGATGAGTAGAGGAAGGTGGGCGATAGATGACCGCCACATGGCAGGAAGAGGAGAGAAGATCTGGACAGTCTTAGCCTCAAAGGAGGGGAAAGCAAGAGAGGGAGGAATAGGAAGGATACGGTAACAGCAGAGAGGAGAGGAGTAGCCCCACGCCTCCACCCCTGCCATCAGGGCACGGAGTGTGGGAGAAAGGCCACCATAAGAGAGGGCAGCTTCCAGAGCAGAGTCAGACTGAGTGAGCCAGGTCTCAGTTATAGCAAATAGGAGCAGAGAGTTAGAGATAAAGAAGTCATGCACAGAGAGGAACTTGTTAGAAAGGGAGCGAGCATTCCAAAGGGCACAGGAGAGAGGGAGAGAGGAGGAAGGGTGGCAGGGGATGGGTATGAGGTTGGAGGGTTAACACCAGAAGGAATAGAAGTTGCATTTTGCTGGCGAGGGCAAGTAGAAATAAGGCAGGGACCGTGATTGGGAGAGATCTCCCCAGAAGCGAGGAGGAGAAGCATGGAAAGAAAGAGAAATGTGTGAGGAGGATTTGTTGGGGTGTGTTTTAGTGCAGGGGGAATAACTTTGTAGTCTCAGATAGCCCAGGTAAGAAAGGCGTGTGACTTCTGAAGTGGGATTTCTCTCATATCAAAAGACGCGTGTGTGTACACACATGCGCGCACACACACTTTGTACACACATTTTCAAGGCCTCAAGTGCCGTAGGGGTAGCAAAGAAGATACAAAGTATATATTCCCACAGAAGTGTTATAGAGAGGGAGGAGATAGGCGGAGCAGCGGGTCCCCTCCACAGAACAGCATGATAACTGTGACTCTCCTGTGCTGTGATTGGCAGGAAGATTAAGACTCACTGTGCAGAACCTTTCACTGAATATTGGACATGTCTGGACTACTCTAATCTGCTGGAACTTCGCCGCTGTCGCAAGCAGCAGCAAGTGTTCGATAACTGTGTCTTTGACAAGCTCGGCTGGGTGAGACCGGAGATGGGAGAGTTGTCTAAGGTAATGATATTGTGTGATTTATCTGTAAACTCTTCCAGGAACATGAGCTGTATCCAGTGACATGTATGGAGGCCACTAATAGCTATTGTATCCAGTGACCTCATGCAGGGAGGCCACTAATATATCTAGTGTATCAGTGACATGCAGGTAAGCAACAATTCTCTATAAATAAAGGGTAATGGGTGCTCATAGTTCCAGAATATGGTTGTTCGTGTCAATAATACACAGACATATGAGTCAAACTTTTTCACGGAGTTGGTAATATAATGTGTGAGTATCTTGTATTAGCAATGACAACCCCTCCTCAAGGCAACAGTTAAAAAAAAAAAAAAAAAAAAAAATCACCTCAATGCAACTTCATTGTAAGTGAATAATATGCTTTCAATCAAACAAGAGTGTTACCCACAAATCTTCTGGATAAGAGTTCTTCTTAAAGATGCCGTGAAATGAGAAATCTTACCCACTCCTATATCCAAACACAGATAATGGTACCGCTCAATTCCAAATAAATAACAATTATAGCCAGGTGCATAGGGAAAATCAGACCGAGTAAAGACAAGACAGTGACCGAGGTCACACGAGTCCCTTGTTAGCACGCACTCATGGTGCAATAATAATAATAATAATAAATGGGGGGATATAGTGACCCTCAGAGACATGCCTAGCTTGCGCCAATCACCCACAAATAATGGGGTTATATGGCGATGGGACGTCTAACCTGTTAAAAGTAAAAATAATAAATGTTTTATTGGAATACTAATACGCCGAAACAAGTGACAGTATGTATAAGTGGTATAAAAATTGGATTAAAATAAATCCCCAGACTGGGAGGTGCTAGGGCGAGAAATGGTAGTGGGGATGGTAGTAGCAGTATAAAGTAAATGCGTAATAAACGCTAATGCCACACATAAGATGTACCCTCTAGTAGTTACCCTCATGCGGACGCCACCGGCGTGACGTCACCGCACCCCGACGCACGTTTCGTGTCACGAGACACTTCAGGGAGTGGGGAGCTACCTCCCCCCCTGAAGAAGTGCCTCGTGACACACAAAGTATGTTCTGTGTAACTGCTGTATCTTTCCTGGTAAAAGTATCTTATTACTTGCCCTCCTATAATACTGAAGAAAAGGGGCTGTTTTTTCCAGCTGAATAGCCTCATTGCTGACCAGTTCTTAAAACATAAATCCCCTATAATGACTGTCTGCTTCTCTTACAGATTGCTCACTGTCTCTGCTGTACTATGATGTACTCAACTACACAGTAGCCATGTCCTATAAAACTCTTACCTCTGTTCATTCTTATCCATGTTAGGTCACAAAAGTGAAAATTGACAGACCTCTCCCAACCAACGTCTACCATTCAAGGCCAAGACCAGAGCCAAACCCTGCTATTGAAGGAGAGCTAAAGCCTTCCAAATATGGCAGCAGGCTTTTCTTCTGGAACTGGTAGAATGCTGACATCTTCTGGTATCTAACTCTGTGGTCTTCCTGCCGTAGACTTGTTTCATTATCTACTGTGTTCTAGGAGAATAAAATGGTAAAACCTCTCTGTGTTTTGCTTGTTGTGTGACACTGACCCCAAAAAGTGTGGCCATGAAGCATCTCCCCTCGCCGCTGGATTAATGTGAGGGATAGTGTTACCACCCTCTGCAATAATTGCGAAGACCCCAAAGGGAGTCGTTTGCTCTCTGTATTATCGCAGGGAGTTTCCCTCCATTCTCCTTCAACATGAATTCATGTCTGCGGTCAGCACAAGGGGTGGCCCCTTACCATGCATTTCCAAGAGGGAACGCTCCACTGACCCCAGTATGATGGTCACAAATCTGTAACTATTGGAAAACCCAAAGGATTTCTGGGGATCAACATGAAAAGTGTTACATTTTTAGGGGAAAAAACAGGAAACTTATCTGATAAAACTGTTACACAGTATTAAAAACAGATCCTACGGTCCAATATAAAAAAAGAACTTAAAATCATTGGACTGATTGTACCGTTAAATTGGAGATACCGGACACAATCAAGTGCCTATGTGGATCATGTACTTCGACCCTTTGTAAATACGCTTCCGTCCTATGTTAGACACAAAAGATGTTTTGAACAGGTTAAATGATTTTGTTTTTAATCATCTAAGACGTCGAAGCCCTATATACGTCAATAATACATGAGATTGGGATTAAGGCTGTAGCATATTTCTTACAAACAAGAAGTTGCGATTACATTAATCATAATCTGGTCCTGGATCTATTGCGTTTTATACTAACCCATAATTTTTTCATTTTTGATGGAAAAATCGACCATCAATTAAGGGGGACAGAAATGGGGACCACCCGTGCCCCCACCTATGCCAATTTGTACCTTGGATGGTGGGAATCAGAGGTAGTCTTCCAGGAGATTAATTATCTGTATACCTCGCACATTGTCATGTGGGCGAGGTATATCGATGACATTTTTATTTTATGGAAAGGTACGAAGCAACTCTGAAGAATTCATTACAATTCTAAATACCAATACTCTGAACCCTACGCCGTACCTATGAGATTGTGACCATGGAATCATTATTCTTGGATTTAACCATCTCAAAAGCCAGATCAGGCCGTATTGAAACAACATTGCATCGTAAAGAGACAGCCACTAATAGTTTACTATGCCTCAGGCACCAAAAAATAGATTGTAAGCTCCACGGGGCAGGGACCTGTGCCTGGAAAATGTCTCTTAAAGTGCTACGTAAAGCTAGCAGCGCTATACAAGAACAAACAATTATTCAATACAATAACGATAAACAGCACTCACACTAATGAAATAAAGTATACAATGCGGGGTGCCGAGGACTAGAGAGGACCCAATCCCTCTCAACAAAATACAGAATAGTCCAGCACTCCCTATATAGAGAAATCAGATCACTGGTATAGAACCAAAAAAGGTAAGTTTTAATATATGCACAAATTAATAAAAAAAAGGCATCAATACCACACATGGAAAACTACAATAACATAAAGGTAGTACCATATATGGGATGTGTGGGGGGGAAAAGTGGAACAAAACAAGGGAGGGGGGGCGCAACAACAAAAAGGTGGGTATACAGGGGGGCAACGTTTCGGGGATTACCCCTTCGTCAGGCCCGTTCCCCTCAGTCCCAAAAGGGTACTTCCCTGATCCCAGAACCCACAAAACCACAAATAGGCCCCAAATGAGAGAGAATAATCCCTCCACTAAATCTGATAGCAACAATTGGTAAGTCTAAATGAATAAGTAATGACAAATATATCCTCCACTAATCTAAGTGTTCAATACTAGACAGAGATAAACATAGTGAGATAAATGCAAAATCTAAACATAAAGATCATAAAGAGGATGCAGCACTAGGCGTTCAAAAGTCATAAGAGGTAGGAAGAATAAATCAAACCACAAGGTTCTCTGCACAATAATCAGAACGCGCTGCTCCTCACTCAGAAAGGTGCCTGCAATCATCTGCACAGTCAGGAAGTGTTTTAAAGCCCTGATGATGTCATCCTTGGTGGGCAGGCTCTGAGATAAGGTAATGTGTAGGCACTAGAAAATGATAGTGATGCTGAGTAACTTCTCCACAAGAGCACTTACAGATCATATTAAATCAAATACCTCCCTTCATCATGTTTATATAATGTGGTGCCCCCTCTGCCATCTATCCCATAGTTATAACCAACAGGAAATGCCTTTCTCACAGCATACTGGAGGGACTACAGGGCATTGGGCTTGTAATCTAGTTTATATTTGCTCAGGAACATGCAACAGTTCAAAGAAATCTGAGAGGCTCCTCAGCCCGGTCCTGTTATGATCCTCAGCCCGGTCCTGTTATGATCCTCAGCCCTGACCGGCCTTACTCACTATTTGCATGCGTGCTCTCATAGACTTCAGTGGTCTCTCTCTTAAATAGTGTTCTCTGTCATCCAGAACCCACAGATCTCATTTGGGTGCTCTCAGATAGGAGGGGGCAGTGTGGAGCGCTCTCAGATAGGTGGGAGCAGTGTGGAACGCTCTCAGATAGGAGGGAGCAGTGTGGAGCGCTCTCAGATAGGAGGGACATTATGGAGCGCTCTCAGATAGGAGGGAGCAGTGTGGAGCGCTCTCAGATAGGAGGGAGCAGTGTGGAACGCTCTCAGATAGGAGGGAGCAGTGTGGAGCGCTCTCAGACAGGAGCGAGTAACGTGGAGCGCTCTCAGATAGGAGGGAGCAGTGTGGAACGCTCTCAGATAGGAGGGAGCAGTGTGGAGCGCCCGGGCAGTGTATATACCAGCTCTGTGCCTGCCCCGGGCAGTGTATATACCAGCTCTGTGCCTGCCCCGGGCAGTGTATATACCAGCTCTGTGCCTGCCCCGGGTGTGATCTAATTACTCGTGACAGATGCACTTGAGGCTAAACAGAAGAACACTCCGGCAGAGGAAGCACATTGGGGCACAGGAAAGAAATACAATAGGTTGTTAGAAGTTTAAAGCCGAGCTGAAGGAGGCTCATTGTTCATCCAGATACTAAATGTAATGAAAGTCTGGGAATCCGATCAGCAGAAGAGAAATGCTGTTTACATTCTTGGGAAGTTTGTATTTATTAGATGCGATACTTTCTAGAAATCAGGGAGATGGAGACGTTTCTTATTCTATGCACAAATGCACATAATGTTTTATAGAACACACAAAGTGTTCAAATATCAACCAGAGTTTCAGCACTCACTGACTTATGGGAAAAATTATCAAAACAGGGTATACACCAAAAAGTAAACAATTTAATGCAAGCACAAGATAACACAAATAAACTTGGAGTGATGTAGCACAAGCGGGTAAATAATAAAGGACCCTTCACAGAGGTGGTAAGGGCAAAGGAGCACAGGGACAGGGAGTGGGGGAGACAATAAACAAGGGGTGTGGGGGGTGTACAAATAGGATGGGAGGGTAATCAGGGGGGCGACGTTTTGGGGAAAAGACCCCTTCCTCAGACCCGTTCCCTCACGTCTGTGCGGACCACAAGGTACTTCCCTTGACCCTGCATCCCCAACCACCAGAGCAGTCAGTCAGTCCTCTCTCTCCTCATCAAATCAGCTTTATTGGCATGACGAAAGAACATTTCGGTATTGCCAAAGCGTGAATAATAGGGGGTGGGGGACAATAATTACACGAATACTAGGGGGTAGGGTATAATGATTACACGGTACATGGGTAACAGTTTCGCACAGGGATGTGGGGGTTAGTGGACGTCTCTCAGCCTGTGGCAGGTGCTGATATAGTGTGCAGCCAATTCTGCTGGGGTTTCATCTTCTCCCAGGAGGATCGCTATTTTTTGGTTCTCCTCTATATTATTAAAGTTCTGGATAACAGCAGTTAGTTTCTCTAGGTGGGCACTCCTCACTTCAGAGTATTGTGTGCAACGCAACAGGAAGTGAGTTTCATCTTCTACCTCTCCTAGCTCACATCTTTGGCATATTCTCATCTCCCGGGGCTTCCAGTTCTGTCTGTGCCTGCCTGTTTCTATTTCTAGGCTGTGGGCACTTATTCTGTACTGGCCCAGGGTCTGTCTCTGTTTTGGGTCTTTTACCTTCAGTAGGTAGGGTGCCAGAGTGTATTCTCTCTGTAGGCTGTGGTAGGTTTCCAGCTTCTTTGAGCGCTGGATATCATTTTCCCACATAGTCACATACTGCTTCTTCATTTCGCTGGCGATTGAGTTGATTTCTTTTTTCGGCAGGTTGTTGATCTGTGTGGGGTTTTGTCCTTGGAGTGAGAGGACAAGTTGTTTGATGGCACAGGGTTTAGTGAGGAGGTCTCTCTCTCTCTGTCAGATAAAGGCACGCTTTGATGACGTCATCCTCGAGTGTGGAGTGAATCCGTCAGGATCAGCGGTGCAGAGAAAACAGTCTAATGCAGCACAGCTGCTGTAGTAAGGAGGTGCGAGCGCGCATGCATCCATCACGGTCCCAGTGCGCGCCCCCGCTTTTGATGGAGCATGCACATTGGGGTCAGCCCGGTGAGGAGGGCCGTCTGTATGACAGAGGGCAGTGTCCTACACAAAGTGTTCCCCGCACTGCAAATAAATGCAAAAGAATCAATGATACTTGAAATGCTGATATGTATTAATGAGCAAAAGTGAAGAACATGAGTTGACAATGTGCAAAAAAAACCCCGCAAACCACATGATATGAACAGGAGGGGGAGGGATTGTGAGGGAAGGGGGAAATGTGATATCACTAAAAAGTGAGGGATGTGATAAAGAAATCCCTAACAGGGAAGGAAGTGGATGCGGTGAGAAGCAGGGGGGGGCAACGTTTCGGGGTTACTTACCCCTTCCACAGGCCCATTCCCATAGTCACCACAAAGTGGGTTTTTTATGTCCTCAGGAGAGATTAGGGGTCTCTTCATTGTTCCCCAGCACCCACCACCCACCCTAACTGCTCTCTATAACTTCTCCCCTAACTGCCCCCTAAAACACCTCCCCTAACTGCTCTCTGTAACTCCTCCCTAACCTCTCCCTATAACTCCTCCCCTAACTGCTCCATATAACTCCTCCCCTAACCGCTCCCTATAATTCCTCCCCTAACCGCTCCCTATAACTCCTTCCCTAACCGCTCCCTATAACTCCTCCCCTAACCATTCCCTATAACTCCTCCCCTAACCGCTCCCTATAACTCCTCTCCTATCTGCTCCAATAACCGCTCTATATAACTCCTCCCCTAACTGCTCCCTATAACTCCTCCCCTAACTGCTCCCTATAACTCCTCCCCTAACGGTTCTTATAAGTGCTCAATATAACCAGGGACGGTTTTAGCAATGTTGCGCCCTTAGAAAAACTCACCTCTTTGCCACCACCCTCCTCCTCCAGTGTCACAGCATCAAATGAAGGCGCGACTTCACGTGATGACATGACGTTAAATGACGCTGTGACACTGGATGAGGAGGTTGGCGCTGGCACACCAGCCTTCAAAATCTTCCTGCAGGCGGCAAATGGCATTCGTGCTGGCATTCGGCTGGCTGGTAGTGTAAGCTCTCAGGGTGGTAAGAAAAAGGCTGCCCGGAACTTTGTTACACAAACAGGACAGGCTTATTGGCAGGACATATACAGGTTTCTTCCCTGGAGTCCAGACCACTCCACAGGGAGGTACACACGGTTTATGGCACTTTATCTCACCCGCGGTCAAGATGAACAAGCATTTCCATGACTTTAATGGGATGGAGTCATTCACAGGTACTTTCCTAGACTCGACCTACGGGTGTAGTTCCATCCAGGTTCCCATCTACCCATCATCCGTACAATGTCCTAGCAGTCGTCACTCAGTAACCTGGTGTGCCGGTATTTCCAGGTTGGCGTTAGAGCAACTTTACTGGTGCCAGTTCTGGAGAAACCGGGTTTAGGGATCGCACACTGCGTCCCTGTCACACACACTTAGTGATAGTGGCCGGTATTGGTCTCCAGATATATTAAGTGGCCCGTTCTGGCTGAGGACACTTTCCCTAACTGTGAAATCAATAAAGGTGACGCACATCTTAACACAGAGTTACACACTTACTAGACTAGGTCTACATGCAGACAGTTGAGACCCCCTCCTCTTTCCTCTGGGGACCTGCTGGGTCTTGTTGGGGCACTCCTATGGTCCTCCTGGGGTCTAGGCACCAACCCCCTATACTCCCATATTTATACTACAGTGACCTCACAGGTCACCATAGCTACCTGGGAGTGGTTGGGCTCATCACATCACTCCACCCCATGTGACATGGTGATTCTCTTCTAGAATAGGGGTGGAGCTTAATTTTCAGTTAGACTATTGGCAACAAACATATAAAGGTCACCATTTAGCAACAACCCAGCAGAACTTAACCCTTTGTATAACAAACTAGTAACCCAGCAGGGGGGTTTCAGTCCTATTGGGAAATACAGGCCTGACTATAACTCCTTCCCTCACTGCTCCTATAACTGCTCCCTATAACTCCTCCCCTAACTGCTCCTATAACCGCTCCCTATATATAACTCCTCCCCTAACTGCTCCTATAACCGCACCATATAACTCCTCCCCTCACTGCTCCTATAACCGTTCCCTTTAACTCCTCCCCTAACTGCTCCTAAACCGCTCCCTATAACTCCTCCCCTAACTGCTCCTATAACCTCTCCCTATAACTCCTCCCCTAACTGCTCCTATAACCTCTCCCTATAACTCCTCCCCTAACTGCTCCTATAACCGCTCTCTATAACTCCTCCCCTAACTGCTCCTATAACCGCTCCCTATAACTCCTCCCCTCACTGCCTCCTCTAACCTTGTCCCGATAAACGCCTCCTAACGCTCCTCTAAACCGCTCCTAAATCTCCCCTAACTGCCCTATAACTCATCTCTAAATCCTCCCCTAACTAGCTCTATAACCGCTCCCCCTATAATCCTCTATAAAACGCTCCATATAATCCCTCCCCTAACTGCTCCTATAACCGCTCCCTATAACTCCTCCCCTAACTGTTCCTATAACCGCTCCCTATAATTCCTGCCCCAGGAGGGGGGGGGGGGGGGGGAGACTGAGTGCGGGGGGACGCGGGGGTTTACAGTGGCCCCGCGCGCTTCCCGAAGGCACTTAAATTAAGTGCCGGGGGAGCTGCAGGGCCTCTGTAAACCTAACTTACCTTAGCTCCGGCAGCTTCTCACATGCTTCGCCATGGCAACGAAGCGTCAAATGACGCCGCAAGGTCATGTGACGTCATGACGCCGGAGCGGGGGTGAGGGGACCGCTGGCAGGGGGCGCAGGGAAAAACGTTTGCGCCCTCCCTGCCCTAACTGATCCTATAACTCCTCCCCTAACTGCTCCTAAAACTCCTTGTAATTGATCCTATAACTCAGGGGTGCGTAAACTTCCTGCGCTGCGCCCCCCTGCCTGCTCTCTCCCATGTGTCGTGCCCCCCCCCCCTTACCTCTGATGCGGCGTCAAATGATTCCGTGGAGTCATTCGATGCCACGTTGCCATGGAGATGGAGATGGAGATGCGTGGACTGAACCCGGGTTAGTGAGCCGCGCCCCCCCCCCAAAAAGTCGAAAAGTTCGATTTGATATTGAGACCAGATGGCATCATACAGCCTAATTGATCTATCCCAAATGGCTCCCTTTTATTGAGATCCACATCTCTATTATCCCCCTCCCCCCTCTAATGGGGCATGACCTGGTCAATACCTTTAAAGGTCACACCCCTAGGATCACCATTATGTGCCAAGGTAAAATGTTTAGCCACACGATGTGTCATTCATTTCCATCGAAGTTTTCCTATGTGTTCCGGAATGCGTGTACGCAGTGGGCGGGATGGTCTTCCCCACGTACTGGAGACCACATGGACATTCTAGGACATTGTACTCTATAGGAACATGTCCTCCCTAAGTCTGCTGGTCAGAAAGCGTATCGCACAGCCAGGGCCGTCAACAGAAATCATGGGGCCTGGGACAAATGGAAGGAGCAGGGCCCCCCACCCCCAACCCATAGCGCACCCCTCCCCCCCAAACCCATAGCACACCGACCACGGAAAAAAACAAATTCGCGTGCAACTTTTACTTAACCACCCAATACATATAAAAAATACACCCCCAATACAAATAAAAATCAGACTTACTTTTTGGATGGGGGCCGGTGGCTGCCACTGGGGGTGGGAGGGGCGCCGGTGGCTGCTACTGGTGGGGGGGGGGGGGGGCGCCTGTGGCTGCAGGATGGCTGGGGGGGGGGGGGGCGGCTAGGGTTGCCAGGTGGACACAATGCTAAAATATGCGAGACCCTCCCAATACATATAAAATATCGACAACCCCCAGTACATATATACAATACCCCAACCCCCCCCCCCCAATACATATAAAAATACCCCAAAACCCCCTCAATACATGTATAAAATAACCCCGCCCCCCAATACATATATAAATACCCCACTGCTCCCCCATACATATATAAAAACCCCAGTCCCCCAATACATATAAAAAATACCCCAACCCCCCCCCCCCCCCCCCCTAATATATATAAATCAGACTTACCTGGGGGGGGGTCTCAGGTCAGGCTTGGTGGCTGGGGGGGGGCTTGTTGCCTGGTTGCAGAGGTGGCTGTTTTGGGGGGAGGGGGCAGTGACTGGCTGTACTAGGGAGGGGGCGACGGAGACCGTTGCTGCGGAAGGGGGCCGGCCGCGGGGGATGGCAGTGCTGGGGGGGCCCGGTAGCAGCCTGGCGGCACCGCGGGGGCCTGGCGGCGCTGGGGGGGGGGGGTTCGGCGGCCACAGGGGGTGACGTTGCTGCGCGGGGGGGTGACGTTGCTGTGGGGGGGGGAGGGCGCGATGCTGCGGGGGCCCGGCGGCAGGCACCTGTTCCCCGAGGCTGCTCCCGCATGCGCCAGGCCTCCCTCTCACGCTGGCGCGCCGGAAGGTTACCCAGCTGCTGACTTCAAGCGCTGCCAATAGGGAGACCTGGCACAGAGTGTTGTGGTTTTTTTTTTTCAAATTAACTGGCGCCCGGGCGGCCGGCCCCCCTGACACACGGGGCCCCGGGATGCCAGTGCCCTTTGTCCCCCCCTCTTGGCGGGCCTGCGCACAGCAGATGCTAATGCCAATTATCGACTATGGGGACATACAGCTCGGCACCCCAAACCCACCTTAGCAAACTTGATACCCTCTACAATTCAATACAGGCATACCAAACGCCAGTTTAAGTACACTCGCGAGTAAGGACATATCGCCCAATAAGCAAACGGCAGCTCGCGCATGCGCCTGTCAGCACGTCCTGAACAGCAATACCGGCTCCCTACCTGTACCGAAGCTGTGCACACGCGGGGAGACTATAGAGCCTGTTACAAATGCACTATTTACATCAGTCATGCACGTATTTGACGTTTGCAGTATAGTACATGCATCGATAAGTGGAAAAAAGGGAGTGCTTCACTTTAAGTACATTTTTCGCTTTACATACATGATCTGGACCCATTGCGTACGTTAATGCGGGGTATGCCTGTATACCGTTTTGTTCTCCAATGCAACTACAACACACATCACTGCGAAAGGCTCAAAGAACTAGATTGGTCATCAGTCGAGTCTAGGCGCAAAGTTAATCTCTCCTGTCTCGCCTTCAAATACTTTCTGGGCAAGCTACCCGCCTATCTGAACAAGCTCCTCTCCCCTACCACATCCAGCACTTATCATCTGAGATCTGATTCCAAAAGACTGTTCATGGTCCCAAGGCTCAACAAAGTATCCGGACGTTCCTCCTTCTCTTACCGTACACCCCAAAACTGGAACAGTCTACCGGAGACTCTCACAGCCGCCACCAGTCTAAATTCTTTCAAAACTAAGGGCCTCATGCAGTAAGCGTTGATAAGGGAATTATCGCCATTTTATAGCCAAAATTGGGTTTGAGATTCAGTAAGCGCCGATAAGTGCTTGATATCGCCAGGTTTCGGATCCGATTATTTTGTTATGGCCAGTCGGCTGCCGATAAGCCTGTTTTCGCCACTGATCGCCACTTTTTTAAACCGGCTGGATTCAACAAAAAAAAACAGCTTATCGGGGCTGATCGGCACTACGAAATTGAGATGTTATGGCCAATTTCTCCCGCC
>CM071584.1:18721286-18737363 GCA_036426205.1 Ascaphus truei | reverse complement strand
CGTGATCCAGGGTGTCCTTAAAGATACCTTTCAAGGCACTCCGTGCTCACATGGCCATGTGAGTAGTAGCATTGTCCACTTAATATTGATACCACATCAGTACCCCCTGGACTTTAAAATTGTTACACTATGTATACATTTCTTTTTATATCTTCTAAATGATCTGCACTCCCCGAGCGTCACCCTTTCAATTGTTATTTTTGCCACCGTCCCCGAAGATCTCCAGCAACAAATCAGAGTCCTTGCCGAAGCGAGTAAGAAAGTGGCCGCTGTATGAATCGCAATGAGTCACCAAAGCTTGTCACTGCAACACAAAGAATTGTTCAACACATTCATTCTCCCCCCCCCCCTCCCAATTCAACAGCGAATACTTGAGTCACCTACGATTTGCAGATTACATTGTTATTTTTGTCAAAGTCCAAAAGACCTCCATCAACAAATCCGAGAACTTGTCGAGCCGGGTAAGAAAGTGGCCTCCATATGAATCTCGGCCAGATCAAAGTGATGATGTTTAACAAATATGTCAACTCTGCAAATATTGAAATGAATAGACGTTGAAGACTGTCTAACCTTGGCCGGTAAATAACAATGGATGGGAACCTTGGTAATAAAGTCAATAGGAGAATGAAGATGGCATGGAGCATTTGGAAGTAGCAAGACCATCTTACGAGGGAACTTTCCACTGTGCCTCAAGGAAAGTTTTTGACCAGTATGTCCTGCCCGTGCTCACGTACGGATGGGAAATTAGACCCGAAATGCAAAGATAATTCAGAAGCCTCAGACAACGCGGAGAAGTATGGAGAGATGCATGCTGGGTATTACCCAAAGAGACAGGAAAAAGAATGAATGGGTTCTAAACCAAACAAGTCGAAAAAATAAAAATGGCGGTGGACCAGACATATCGCATGAAGAAATGACCATCGTTGGACAAAGATGGGACTCAAAATCAGAAAATTTGTTGGAGCAACATGGGGAAGAGAGGGTGTAACCGCAGTACCTGGAAGATCATTGTGGAGGCTTCATCGAACAGTGGACGGACAAGGGCTGAAGATGATGATGATAGATATCAATATCTATATAGATATATCTCTGTGGCCACTTAGAGACACTTCAACCCTGGACTAGAAAAATTACTTTTCCAAACTCCGATACTAAGGTGGACCTCTGCTAATAAACGTTCTAACAGTGAGGAAAGCAGAAAAAGGCTGGACAGGTTCTGAACGCTGTATACCATACGTGTTATTGTGGCAATCACATATATGAACTTTACCAACCTTAGTCTTGTCTACATACCTGTTATGCACAAGATAGGTTGCAAAATGCAACAGAGCAGGTTGAACAAGACCCCGGCAGATCTGCTAAGTGACTAATTCACGTCATGAATATGTTTGGTGCTGTTCTTATTTAAAAGGGAAGAGCTTCACAGTCACTTTTAGGGTGTTTACTAGAGTTGTGTGTACACTATTACCACTGATACTGCACCTGACGAAGGGTTATCCCGAAACGTTGTACTTCTGTTACTGTAACATCCCTCTGCATCAATAAATCCAGTCAAGCGCAGTACTATGGCAATCCTGAGTGCGGCAGGAGCGGTTTCCTCAAGTACTTCTCAATCCGCATCTCACCAGATCTCCCACCTCTGCATCTTACCGTTGTGAGTACCAACTGCCGCCATGTTCTGCTGCGGTTCTGGTCACGGGGAGCATGACTTGTCATTGCTCTACGACCCAATTGATTCACTCGGAGTGCGGATTAAACATTTATCTACAGTATCCATAGAAAGATCTTAAGTGGCCGCTTTAGATCGCTCTCACTCGTGTGCTCTCTCACTCACACATGCACTCACTCATACTCTCAATCACACTCTCACACATTCTCTCACTCACACATTCTCACTCACACATTCTCTCTCACTTACACATTCTCTCTCACTCACACATTCTCTTACACATATTATCTCACACATTCTCTCTCACTCACACATTCTCACTCACACATTCTCTCTCACTCACACATTCCCTCTCACTCACACATTCTCTCATTCACACATTCTCTCTCACTCACACATTACTCTCTCACTCTTACACACATTTTCTCACTCACACACATTCTCTCTCACTCACATTTTCTCTGACAACATTCTCTCTCGCTCCCATTCTCTCTCACTCACACATTCTCTCTCACACACATTCTCTAACTCACACATTCTCTCTCACTCTTACACACATTTTCTCATTCACACACATTCTCTCATTCACACATTCTCTCACTCACACATTCTCTCTCACTCTTACACACATTTTTTCACTCACACACATTCTCTCTCACTCACACATTCTCTCACACATTCTCTCTCGCTCACATTCTCTCACTCACACATTTTCTGTCACACATTCTCTCTCACACACATTCTCACTCACACATTTTCTCTCACACACTTTCTCTCACTCACACACATTCTCTCTCACTCTCACACACATTCTCTCTCACACATTCTCTCTCACTCACATGCTCTCTCTCACGCACATTCACTCTCTTCAACCTCTTTAATCAGATGGTGTAAGTATGCTGCCCTCTCATGTATACAGATATCAGGACTGCAAGCTTACACAATTCACACAACTCTACCATCCCTGCATCCGACTGCCTCTACTATATATTACACCCTATAGTTCCTTCCTTACCCTATACCAATAAGCACATTGTAATTTTCTGTGCATGATGCATCTGATCTGCATCTTTTTGTACTATAAATATGGTTACTTCTTACTCCGTATATACACTGTATATAACTTTATACCTTATTGCATTTGTATACCCTAACATTTATATTCGTGCTCAGTGTGCAATCTTTCACGTGTTTGTAGTGGCAGTAATCGAAGGGAACCTATATTCTTTCCCGGGTTATCACGTTACTTAGTCTGCAGCAGGACGACTGCTTCACAACCAAGGGTATCTATGGTGTCGGTAGTGGTTATCGTGACAAAGGGCCAGTACAAGACCGAAACATTGATTTACTAAACTTTCTACATTGTATACCAAGTCCTGTGGGCGGCAGCCATTTCTTCTACCGCCATCCACGTTTCCTATGGGGAGCTCCGTGGCAGTTTTCGTGGTGTTCTCTCAACCGTGCTGTGGTATGTGTGTGTGTGTGTATATATATGTATCTCAAAGATAAGTGCACGCTCCATAGTGTATGGAAAAGAAATAGGGGAGCGCAAGGGAAACACAATCAGAAATAAATCAGGAATACAACACTTAGGAATGCAAGCTGGAATCAATCCCAAACAGCTGAATAGCTAAAGTGGAACATGCAAAACTGCCATAGTAATGCTGGGGTGGGACATTCAATCTAAAAGCACTGACGTGTGGATGCACAGGGGTGGGTGCCAGGTAAACAACACTGCATGCCCCAGTGTGCTGTGATGTCAACACTGTGATGGGGAAAAAAAGGTAATAAATATCTATATAAACTCACACGGCCATGTGTGTTTGTTCATATAAAGGTGTCTGTAACTCAGGATCTGGTAGTCTCGTCTCTCTGTATACTGGGACCCTCATGGTGTGGCAGGCACCCATAGGAATGCAAGATGTCCAGGTATTGCAATTAAAACACAGGATTTATTACACACAAAATAAATGCTACAACACACTCACATATAAAACAGACGTCGGTGCTCCTTTCTGCTCCGGGCTGCTTCACGCTAAATTGCCGAACCTGACAAAGTATCGCGAGATACGAAACGCGTTGTTCGGGCAAAGTTCACTCTT
Organism: Ascaphus truei; assembly: GCA_036426205.1. Taxonomy (NCBI): domain Eukaryota; kingdom Metazoa; phylum Chordata; class Amphibia; order Anura; family Ascaphidae; genus Ascaphus; species Ascaphus truei. The sequence goes on along the minus strand of CM071584.1, from coordinate 18,733,592 downwards.
TGGACTCCAGCAGGCTTCCGTAGGACTCCGTCACCACTATTCTCCAGCTCTGCACACCGGACGCGGGAGGCGGAGGAGCTTTTAGCATGAAGCAGAAAGGAGCACCGACGTCTGTTTTATATGTGAGTGCGTTGTAGCATTTATTTTGTGTGTAATAAATCCTGTGTTTTAATTGCAATACCTGGACATCTTGCATTCCTATGGGTGCCTGCCACACCACGAGGGTCCAAGTATACAGAGAGACGAGGCTACCAGATCCTGAGTTACAGACACCTTTATATGAACAGACACACATGGCCGTGTGAGTTTATATAGATATTTATTACCTTTTTTTCCCATCACAGTGTTGACATCACAGCACACTGGGGCATGCAGTGTTGTTTGTCTGGCACCCACCCCTGTGCATCCACACGTCAGTGCTTTTAGATTGCATGTCCCACCCCAGCATTACTGTGTTGGCAGCTTTGCATGTTCCACTCCAGCTATTCAGCTGTTTGGGATTGATTCCAGCTTGCATTCCTAAGTGTTGTATTCCTGATTGTGTTTCCCTTGCGCTCCCCTATTTCTTTTCCATATACAGTACCATTCGAGGACCGTGGGACGAGCCTCTCTGGTTTGAGCTGCTTTATTCATCACTGGGCCAGTATTGTTTTTATTCATTTATTCATTTTATACATCGCTTCGGCCCACCACACGCTTATTGTGAGTCCCATTGGAGCGCCCTAGTCTTTTTCCTATCAGGCTCCATAGGGTAAAATGTTTCAATAGAAAGTGTCAAATAAGGTAGATGTTCTCTCATAATGCATCCACGATAAATGTGCTCATTTACCGAACATCAGTCTAAGGAATTGGCAGATCCTTGCGTCCCCCTCTGAGGTTTTATCTCTCCTTAGAGTAAATTCCACCTCTCGCTTGTCAGTAACCCCGGTACATGTGTTGGTTAGAGCAGGGGTGCGCAAACTTTTGCTCCTGCTCCCCCCTGCCTCTTCTCCCCCGGTGCTGGCGCCCCACCCCCCTTCACTCAGTGCGGCGTCAAATGACGCGCGGGGTCACGTGACCCGCCGAGTCATTTGACACTGCGTTGCTATGGCAACGTGCGTGTGACGTCATGCCGCATGACCCCCTGGCGTCATTTGACTCCGCGTTGCCATGGAGACGCTTTCAGACGCCGGCTGAAGCAAGGTAAGTTAGGTTCCAGAGGCCTCACGCGATCCCCCGGCATTTAATTTTAATGCCTTGGGAAAGAGTGCGGGCCTCTGCAACCGCCCGTGCCCCACCAGAAAAATCTTGCGCCCCCCAGTTTGTGCACCCCTGTGTTAGAGGCTATCTGTAGTGTACTTGTGGATGGAGAAACTGACCTTGTCCTTTCATGGGAAGCTCAGCGTTCCAAAGATAGATAATGTGCAGTGAACTCACAAAGGTGATGACCCTACGCGTTTCATCACCACGCTTGTAACTTCATCAGAGGTATGTTCCAAAGGCGTAATGAAATGTAATCAAGTAACCTAAGGTGAAGTTGAACACTCACAATTTGAATTGTTAAAAATGTGCATGTAAGGTATAAAGGTCCTGCAGCCTGATAGTGCATCTGTTCTGTGAGCAAGTCGCTTCCTTCGACCCCGGGGGTACTACTGCCTTGCGGTCTGGCTGTGCTGCATACCACTGAGGAAGTAGGAGCCCCATGAAACGCGTCGGCTGAAGCAGCCAACGCAGGCTTGGCAGAGACGCTGTCGATCCGGCAGGGACATCAGAACCAGCGCCAGCAACTCTGAAGCCCGGACGGAGGGTATCCAGCACGCCAGGCAGTACCCCCCTGGGGTCGGAAGAAGCGACGTAATCACAGAACAGAGACATTATTAGGCTGAAAGACCTTTATACCTTACATGGCAATATTAACCGTTCAGATTGGGAGTGTGCCACTTTACCTAATGCTACTGGATTACATTTGATTACGCCATTGGAAGGTACACTCAATACCGGTCGGTACTCACAAATGTTAAAGAAAAATGTGTTTATTCAATCCATAAAACACCACTGAAGATGGTCGCTTCAGGGACCGAAACGTCAGGATACTTGTTTTTTTTTATTTTTAAATTGTCGTTCTATATTTATTTATATATAAAAGTGTGTGTTTGTGTACATATACATTATCTGTATGTGTATCTGCGCGCTTTGTACTGTATGAGTATCTGCGCCATTGAGGCAGATTTGAAATAATATGGTATTCTGGAGAACGAAACCGTGTGTATTTCCTGTGACATTTACAGTTAAACAGTCTCCATGATTTGGATTTGCCCGGTGTGTGTGTACACTATCTGTGCACATGTGTGGTACAGGATTAGAAGTGAGAATCGGAGGCGGAGCCAGGGCTTGGTTGGAAGGCTCTGAGGGGAGAGGATGTAGCATTGGCTGGAAGGTGACATGTTTTCCTGTCTGCTCTCAGGACGGGGGGTGCAGCTGCCCGGGGGACGTGGCCAAAGCTTTTGGTAAGTTTCCTACAGTACATCACAACCACACTCAGATGGTCGGAGGTCCATGCTGTCACTGTGACATCTGTCAGGGGGGTCCATGCTGGCACTGTGACATCTGTCAGGGGGGTCCATGCTGGCACTGTTACATCCGACAGGGGGGTCCATGCTGGCACTGTGAAGTCCGACGGGGGGTCCATGCTGACACTGTGAAGTCCGACAGGGGGGTCAATGCTGTCTCTGTGACGTCCGACAAGGGGGTCCATGCTGTCTCTGTGACATCTGATAGGGGGGTCCATGCTGTCTCTGTGACATCTGATAGGGGGGTCCATGCTGCATGTTTATTTGATTGTAACATGGATTGCTTCTATTGGATACCTGAATAGTAGAACAGACATTGTTCTGCTGTGTGATGACAGCAAGTATTTATCTAAGTGATCACGAACCCGGTGTGATTAAAGGATCCACGGGGGCTCCCTCAATGTCCACCAAGCACCTTCTCTCCAACTTCAAAACGCATCTGGAAACTCACCTCTTCCTACTGTTCTTGTTCGTCTACCCACATGGCCGTTAGATTGTAAATGTGAAATGTCACATTTCTCCCATCCGTATTATTATACTGTATAGTAATTGCAAAGCAAGGTGTGCTATAAAAATATACATACATAAGGGATGGGACCTTATCACTTGGGGGAGGTAGCCCAGTTGAGCACACCCCCTTTGACTCCCCCCTCCCATCACTCCTCTGTCCTTTCCTCAGGGCCTCGGAGGGAAAGACTGTGGAAGTCCCTTTCCGAGGGGACGTGGAACATACCATCCGAGACATCCTGGGGGGGATCCGCTCCACTTGCACCTACGTGGGAGCCGCCAAACTGAAGGAGCTGAGCCGCAGAACGACTTTCATTAGGGTGACTCAGCAACTCAACCCTGTATTCAGCAGCAGCAGCAGCCCCTGAGAGATGCTTTACTGTCTCGAGAGGAGATGGGAAGCTTCTAATTACCCTCTCCCCATTCAGTGGCATCCCACCCACTTCCTATGCTGTACTATGATCATTCCTATGTAAGGCTCTGTGCCAAGCAGCCACCGAGAGTGCCACGGCTAATACGGCATGTTTGTGCCACACCACGGCTGTCACAATTATTTGCAATAAAACCTTTTCTGTGTAATGATCCCACGGCTCAACTAATGTGTATTATACCACGGCCACTTTAATGTTCTAACCCCCTACAACTGATCCCCCTCCTCCACCTCCTGACCCCAGCTTCCCTGGCTCCTGACCCCCTCCCCGCCTCCTGACCCCCTACTCCACCTGATGCCCCACCTCCTGACCCCCCTCCCCGCCTCCTGACCTCCCCTGTCTCCTGACCCTCCTCCCTTGCCTTCTGACCCCCTACCCCTCTTCCTGACCCCCGCCTCCTGATCCCCTGTCCCCCAGCTCCTGTCACCCCCTCGGCTCCTGCCCCTCCCTTCCCCGGCTCTTGACCCCCACTCCCCCACCTCCTTACTCTCCCCCCCACCTCCTGACCCTCCCCACCTCCTGACCCCCCCTCCAGGTCAGTGTTTCAGTATCCCCACCTCTGCGGCCTGTTGTCCCTTCCTGGTTTGTGGTGAGCAGCCCCGTTACACAGAGTGAGCATCAGAATTATATATTCCTGCAGACAGTGAGTAGATCCCCTTATTAGGAATTAATTATGGATATTCTAATCATTCAATACGTATGAGGATAATCATGTACATACATTTTTTGTTTGTTGTTTAAATGTTGTACGTTTGTGCAGTAATTTATTGTTCATTAGTTATGAGAGTACTTTCGGTCACTGATTGATTGATCTGGACCAATAGGAATATACTTGTCCGTATATAGAGGGCAGTACCCAGATCGGAACAGATAATGGAGGGTCCCTGCTCAACCAATAATGTGTGATGCAAATTTACTTTCTAGAGAGGTGCTATCAGGGCTAAAGCACAGGAACAACACGAGAAGAGAAAAGACCCCTCGGAAATGCACACTAATAAACAAAAATAATAACATTTGATTGAAATCTGAACTATAAACAAAAAATAACAATTAAAAACCAAACTAGAGCGCATAAGGGTTGCCAGACTACTTGAAGTCCCAGCTAAGTACTATGAAGCAAATAAAGTTACACCAAAAGGTAACTGCAGGCAGGTTGCCCATAAAAAGTATCCCCTAATGTGTGAGTACTACAGTATACTGGGTAAATAAACAGTAGAATAGGTGCTTGATCATCAAGACATCCAGAGGAAGGGGGGTCCTTTGGAGTAGCTAGTTATAAGGTGTATTAGTGATCCTCATAGGCAAGTGGGATTCACTATCGACTTTGCTGTTGTGAGATAGAGACGATACACAGCCGTTCACACTGTTTACAGGGACGTTTTCTCCTCGCATCAATCACATCATTATGTGAGTCGGTGTGTACAGAGCGCATCAGCAACTCTGACATTACACAACACTGGGTCTGCAACTAGCTTACTATACAGCAATTGATAACAGTAGTGATAGGTGTTTTATACATGTGCGACTACAGACGAGCCAATGAGTATTCTAAAACTTGCCTTAAACTTGCCTTAAACTAGCCAGGTACATGCTGGGTACATGCTGGGTACATTTCAGTGCATTTCTGCAGAGGCTAATGCCCCATCGGATTAACACAGCAGTGTGCATCTCCGAGGGGTCAGTACCCAGATCGTTAGATACACCCCTGAAGAAGCGGAACCTATCTATTGTCAATATGTAGGACGTTGTGACATCACACGTCAGGACACGGCCCCGTCTCCGCCCTCCTGTTACCCACGGGTGCACTGCTGAGGCTCAGTAGCGGCTCCCGTGCCGTTTCAGGACCTCCTGCGCCAGTTTCCTGTGTTTGGCTGCCGTTCCGGTGCTGTGTCATCTGCCTATACGGAGGACTGGATTTCCATCTATCCGCGGTGTGGGGGAAGCGTGCCATCTACGTTACATTGTTTTATGTATAATGTACATTTTTACCCATTTATTTTATGTTTATAAAGTGGCTTTCATTTTTTTATTGATTCAGTTTTTCTTCTGCGCTCACTTTTCTGTTTTTATAGAGACAGCGGGGAACAGAGAGAGCGTCAGTATGATATATTCCTGCAGAGAGAGCGTCAGTATGATATATTCCTGTAGAGAGAGTGTCAGTATGATATATTCTTGTAGAGAGAGTGTCAGTATGATATATTCCTGCAGAGAGAGTGTCAGTATAATATATTCCTGTAGAGACAGCGTCAGTATGATATATTCCTGCAGAGACAGCGGGGAACAGAGAGAGAGAGAGCGTCAGTATGATATATTCCTGCAGAGACAGCTGGGAACAGAGAGAGCGTCAGTATGATATATTCCTGCAGAGACAGCGGGGAACAGAGAGAGCGTCGGTATGATATATTCCTGCAGAGACAGCGGGGAACAGAGAGAGCGTCAGTATGATATATTCCTGCAGAGACAGCAGGGCACAGAGAGAGCCTCAGTATGCTATATTCCTGCAGAGACCACTAGGAAGAGAGAGTGTCAGTATGATATATTCCTGCAGAGACCACTAGGAAGAGAGAGAGAGTGTCAGTATGATATATTCCTGCTGAGACAGCTGGGAACGGGGTTGAGTAAATGCTCTATAATAACCTAACTATTGAGGTGGGTGGCGGTCCTAATTACAGACAGTCCAAAATAGGTCATCTGCTAACTTCAGTGCAAAATGAATTGAGGGAGATCATGTCAATTTGAATTCAATATAAATAAAATCATAGTGCTAGATCAGCGGGAACAGAGAGCGTCAGTGTGATATATTCCTGCAGAACAGCTGGGAGGAGAGAGCGTCAGTATGATATCTTCCTGCAGAGACAGCTGGGAGGAGAGAGCGTCAGTATGATATATTCCTGCAGAGACAGCTGGGAGGAGAGAGCGTCAGTATGATATATTCCTGCAGAGACAGCTGGGAGGAGAGAGCGTCAGTATGATATCTTCCTGCGACAGCTGGAGGCGAGAGCGCAGTATGATATCTTCCTGCAGAGACAGTGGGGAACAGAGAGCGTCAGAATGATATATTCCTGCATAGACAGCTGGGAGGAGAGAGCGTCAGTATGATATATTCCTGCAGAGACAGCTGGGAGGAGAGAGCGTCAGAGTGATATATTCCTGCAGAGACAGCTGGGAGGAGAGAGCGTCAGTGTGATATATTCCTGCAGAGACAGCGGGGAGGAGAGAGCGTCAGTGTGATATTTCCTGCGAGACAGCTGGGAGGAGAGAGCGTCAGTGTGATATATTCCTGCAGAGACAGCGGGGAGGAGAGAGCGTCAGTATGATATATTCCTGCAGAGACAGCTGGGAGGAGAGAGCGTCAGTGTGATATATTCCTGCAGAGACCTCTGGGAGGAGAGAGCGTCAGTATGATATATTCCTGCAGAGACAGCTGGGAGGAGAGAGTGTCAGTATGATATATTCCTGCAGAGACAGTGGGGAACAGAGAGCGTCAGTATGATATATTCCTGCAAGACGCTGGAAGGAGAGAGCGTCAGTATGATATATTCCTGCAGAGACAGCTGGGATGAGAGAGTATCAGTAAGATATCTTCCTGCAGAGACATGGGAACAGAGAGCGTCAGAATGATATATTCCTGCAGAGACAGCTGGGAGGAGAGAGCGTCAGTATGATATATTCCTGCAGAGACAGCTGGGAGGAGAGAGTGTCAGTATGATATCTTCCTGCAGAGACAGCTGGGAGGAGAGAGTGTCAGTATGATATCTTCCTGCAGAGACAGCGGGAACAGAGAGCGTCAGAATGATATATTCCTGCATAGACAGCTGGGAGGAGAGAGCGTCAGTATGATATATTCCTGCAGAGACAGCTGGAGGAGGAGAGCGTCAGTATGATATATTCCTGCGAGACAGCTGGGAGGAGAGAGCGTCAGTATGATATATTCCTGCAGAGACAGCTGGGAGGAGAGAGCGTCAGAATGATATATTCCTGCAGAGACAGCGGGGAACAGAGAGTGTCAGTATGATATCTTCCTGCAGAGACAGCGGGAACAGAGAGCGTCAGAATGATATATTCCTGCATAGACAGCGGGGAACAGAGAGCGTCAGAATGATATATTCCTGCATAAACAGCTGGGAACAGATAGAGCGTCAGTATGATATATTCCTGCAGAGACAGCGCGGAACAGATAGAGAGAGCGTCAGTATGATATATTCCTGCAGAGACAGCGCGGAACAGAGAGAGCGACAGAATTATATATTCCTGGAGAGACAGCTGGGAACAGAGAGCGTTGGTATGATATATTCCTGCAGAGACAGCAGGGAACAGAGAGCGTCAGTATGATATATTCCTGGAGAGACAGCTGGGAACAGAGAGAGCGTCAGAATTATATATTCCTAGAAAAACAAAGGGAGAAAGAGGCGCTGCCCGTGACTGCGTCACTCTCCAAATTACTATAAATTGTTACCCTCCAAAAATAGATGAAACGTTTGAGTAAATGCTCTATAATAACCTAACTAGTGAGGTGGGTGCGGTCCTAATTACAGACAGTCCAAAATAGGGTCATCTGCTAACATTCAGTGCAAAATGCATAATGAGGGAGATCATGTCAATTTGAGTCAATATAATAAAATCAAATAGTGCTAGATCAGCGGGACAAGAGCGTCGTGTGATATAATTCCTGCAGAGACACTGGAGAGAGAGCGTCAGTGTGATATATTCCTGCAGAGACAGCTGGGAGGAGAGAGCGTCAGTATGATATCTTCCTGCAGAGACAGCGGGGAACAGAGAGCGTCAGAGTGATATATTCCTGCAGAGACAGCGGGGATAGGAGAGCTGTCAGTATGATATATTTCCTGCAGAACAGCGGGAACAGAGGAGTCGTCAGAAATGATATATTCCTCGAGATAAAGCTGGGAGGGAGAGAGCGTCAGATATATGATATATCCTGCAGAATATGCGGGGAACAGAGAGCGTCAGAGCATGATATATTCCTGCAGAGATAGCTGGGAGGAGAGAGCGTCATAGTTATAGTTTCCTGCAGAGATAGCGAAAGCGGGACAGAGAGAGAGAGCGTCAGAATTTCCTGCAGAGACAGCGGGGAACCGAGAGAGCGTCAGAATGTAATTCCTGCAGAGACAGCGGGGAACAGAGAGCGTCAGAGTGATATATTCCTGCAGAGACAGCTGGGAACAGAGAGAGAGCGTCAGAATGATATATTCCTGCAGAGACAGCGGGGAACAGAGAGCGTCAGAGTGATATATTCCTGAAGAGACAGCGGGGAACAGAGAGCGTCAGAAATGATATCTCTCCTGCAGAGATAGCGGGGAACAGAGAGCGTCAAGATGATATATTCCTGAAGAGACAGCGGGGAAAAGAGAGCGTCAGAGTGATAAATTCCTGCAGATCAGCTGGGAACAGAGAGAGAGCGGCAGAATTATATATTCCTGCAGAGACAGCGGGAACAGAGAGAGTCAGAATGATATATTCCTGCAGAGACTGCGGGAACAGAGAGCGTCAGAATGATATATTCCTGCAGAGACAGCGGGGAACAGAGAGCGTCAGAATGATATATTCCTGCAGAGACAGCGGGGAACTGAGAGCGTCAGAATGATATATTCCTGCAGAGACAGCTGGGAACAGGGTTGAGTAAATGCTCTATAATAACCTAACTAGTGAGGTGGGTGCGGTCCTAATTACAGACAGTCCAAAATAGGGTCATCTGCTAACATTCAGTGCAAAGATGCATGATGTATGTACGTATATCTTTATTTATATAGCGCCATTAATGTACATAGCGCGTCACAGCAGTAATACACGTGACAATCATATAAATAACAAACAATACAAATAACACAGAAAGGGAATAAGCGCTTCAGACATAAAAGTGACATTAAGGAAAAGTAGCCCCTGCCCCGAAGAGCTTACAATCTAATTATATTCCCTTCTGAGACAGCGGGGAACAGAGAGAGAGAGCGTCAGAATGATATATTCCTGCAGAGACAGACGGGGAACAGAGAGAGAGCGTCAGAATGATATATTCCTGCAGAGACAGCGGGGAACAGAGAGAGAGCGTCAGAATGATATATTCCTGCAGAGACAGCGGGGAACAGAGAGAGAGCGTCAGAATGACATATATTCCTGCAGAGACAGCGGGGAACAGAGAGAAAGCGTCAGAATGATATATCCCTGCAGAGACTGCAGGGAACAGAGAGAGAGCGTCAGAATGATATATTCCTGCAGAGGCAGCTGGGAACAGAGAGAGCGTCAGATTGATATATTCCTGCAGAGACAGCGGGGAACAGATAGAGCGTCAGTATGATATATTCCTGCAGAGACAGCGGGGAACAGAGAGAGCGTCAAATGATATTCCTGCAGAGACAGCGGGGAACATAGAGAGAAGCGGTCAGAATGATATATTCCTGCAGAGACAGTCGGGCTGAACAGCAGAGAGAGCGTCAGAATGATATATTCCTGCAGAGACAGCGGGGAACAGAGAGAGAGGTCAGATGATATATTCTCTGCAGAGACAGCGGGGAAACATAGAGAGCGCAAAGATGATATTCTCCTGCAGAGACGCGGGGAAAAGAGAGAGAGCGTCCTAGATATATTATTCCTGCAGAGACAGGGGGAACAGAGAGAGAGAGCGCATAAATGATATATTCCTGCAGAGACAGCGGGGAACAAGAGAGAGCGTCAAATGATATATTCCTGCAGAGACAGCGGGAACAGAGAGAGAGCGCAGAATGATATATTCCTGCGAGAGACAGCGGGGAACAGAGAGAGAGGTCAGAAATGATATATCCTGCAGAGACAGCGGGAACAGAGAGAGCGTCAGAATGATATATTCTGCAGAACTGCGGGAACGAGAGAGCGTCAATGAATATCCTGCGAGACAGCGGAACAGAGAGACGTCAGAATGATATATTCCTGCAGAACGGCGGAGAACAGAGATAGAGCGTCAGATGATATATTCCTGCAGAGACAAAAGGGGGGAACGAGGAAAAGAAGCGTCATATGATATATTCTGCAGAGACAGCGGGGAACATAGGAAGCGCGTCAAATGATAATTCCTGCAGGACATCGGGGAACGAGAGAGCTGTCAGAATGATATATTCTGCAGAGACAGCGGGAACAGAGAAGAGTGTCAGAATGATATATTCTGCAGAGACAGCGGGAACAGAGGAGCGTCAGAATGATATATTCCTGCAGAGACAGCGGGAAAAGAGAAGAGCGCAGATATATATTCCTGCAGAGACAGCGGGGAACAAGGAGAGAGCGTCAGAATGATATATTCCTGCAGAGACAGCGGGACCAATAGAAGCTGTCAGAATGATATATTCCTGCAGAGACAGCGTGAACAGAGATAGAGCCGTCAGAATGATATATTCCTGCAGAGACAGCGTGGAACAGAGAGAGAGAGTCAGAATATATATCCCTCCTGCAGAGACAGCGGGAAAGAGAAGAGCGTCGAATGATAATTCTGCGAACAGCGGGGAACGGAGAGAGAGCGTCAGAAGATATTCTTCCTGCCGAGACACGGGAACAGAGAGAGAGCGTCAGAATGATATTTCCTGCGAGACAGCGGGGAACAGAAGACGAGACGTCAGAATATATATTCCTGCAAGACAAGCGGGGAACAAGAAGAGTGTCATGAAATGATATATTTCTGCAGAGACCGCTGGAACAGAGAGAGACGTCAGAATGATATATTCCTGCAAGACAGCCGGAACAAGAGAGAGCGTCAGAATTATATATTCCTGCAGAGACAGCGGGAACAGAGAGAGAGCGTCAGAATGATAATATCCTGCAGAGACAGCGGGGAACAGAGAAGAGCGTCAGAATATATATTCCTGCAGACAGCGGTGAACAGAGAAGAAGACGGTCAGAATGATAATTCCTCAGAAGACACGTGAACAGAGAGAGTACGTCAGAATGATATATTCCTGCAAGACAAGCGCGGGAACAGAGAGGAGAGCGTCAGAATGAATATATTCCTGCATAGACAGCAGGGAACAAGGAGAGACGTCATAATGATATATTTCCTGCAGAGACAGTGGGAACAGAGAGAGGCGTCAGAATGATATATTCCTGCAGAGAGAACAGCGGGGAACAGAGTAGAGGCGTCAGTATTGATATATTCCTGCAGATAGCAGCGGGGACAGAGAGAAAGCGTCAAGGAATATATTCCTGCAGAGACACGGGGAACAGAAGAGAGAGCGCCAGAATGATATATTCCTGCAGAGACAGCGGGAACAACATAGAAGCGTCAGATGAATAATTCCTGCAGATACAAAGCGGGAACAGAGAGAGCGTGCAGACTGATAATATCTGCAAGGACAGCGGGCGGAACAAGAGAGAGCGTCAGATGATATATTCCTGCAGAGACAGCGTGGAACAGAAGAGAGAGCGTCAGAATATATATTCCTGCAGAGACAGCGGGGAACAGATAGAGAGCGTCAGAATGATATATTCCTGCAGAGACAGCGGGGAAAACAGAGAGAGAGCGTCAAATGATATATTCCTCAGAGACAGCGGGAACAGAGAGAGGCGCAGAATAGATAATTCCTGGCAGAGCACGCGGGGAACAGAGAGAGGCGTCAGAATGATATATTCTGCAGAGACAGCGGGGAACAGAGAGAGAGCGTCAGAAATGATATATTCCTGCAAGACACGGGAACAGGAGAGAGACGTCAGAATGATATATTCCTGCAGAGACAGCGGGGAACAGACGAGAGAGCGTCAAATGATATATTCCTGCAGAGACAGCGGGGAACAGAAGAGAGAGCGTGCAGAATTATTATATCCCTCCTGCAAGACCGGCAGGGAAC
>CM071584.1:18596353-18721206 GCA_036426205.1 Ascaphus truei | reverse complement strand
GCTCACGAATGATATCCTGCGAGACAGCGGGGGACAGAGAGAGAGCGTCAGATGATATATTCCTGCAGAGACAGCTGGGAACAAGAGAAAGCGTAGAATGATATATTCCGGCAGAGACTGCACTGGGAACGAGAGAGAAGCGTCAAATGATATATTCCTGCAGAGGCAGCTCTGGGAACATGAGAGAGCGTCAGATTGATATATTCCTGCAGAGACACGGGGAAAGAAGAGCGTCCAGTATGATATTCCTGCAGAGACAGCGGGGAACAGAGAGAGACGTCAATGAAATATTCCTGCAGATGAACGCGGTGAAGCAGAGAGAAGAGCGTCAGAATGATATTTTCCTGCAGAGACAGCTGGGAAAGACAGAGAGAGCGTCAGATGATATATTCCTGCAGAGACAGCGGGGAACTCAGAGAAGTCGTCAGAATGATATATTCCTGCAACAAAGCGGGGACAGAGAGAGAGTGGTCGAATGAATATTCCTGCAGAGACAGAGCGGGAACAGAGAGAGCGTCAGAATGATATATTCCTGCAGACAGCGGGGAAAGAGAGAGAGCGTCAAGTATATTTCCTGCAGAGACAGCTGGGGACAGGAGAGAAGCGTCAGAAGATATATTCTGCAGAGACCGGGGAACGAGAGAGCGTCAGAATGATATATTCCTGCAGAGACAGCGGGGAACAGAGAGAGAGCGTCAGAATGATATATTCCTGCAGACAGCGGGGAACAGAGAGAGAGCGCATAAGAAAAATATATTCCTGCGAGAACAGCGGTGAACAGATAGAGCGTAGAATGATATATTCCTGCAGAGACCAGGGAACAGAGAGAGACGTCAGATGATATATTCCTGCAGAGACAGCGGAACAGAGAGAGCGTCAGAATGATATATTCCTGCAGAGAACAGCGGGGAACAGAAGCGCTCAGATATATAATTCCTGCAGAGAGCGGGGAACAGAGAAGAGCGTCATAATGATATATTCCTGCAGAGACAGCTGGGAACATGAGAGAGAGCGTCAAATGATATATTCCTGGCGAGACAGCGGGAACACAGAGAGACGTCAGAATGATGATATTCTGCGAGACAGCGGGAACAGAGAAGAGGTCAGAATGATATATCTGCGAGAACGGGGAACAGAAGAGCGTCAGAATGTATATTCCTGCAGAGACAGCTGGGGAAAGAGATGAGAGCGGCAGAATTATATCTTCCGCAGAGACAGCGGGGAACAGAGAGAGAAGCGTCAGAATGATTATTCCTTGCATCGACACGCGGGAACATAGAGAGAGCGTCAGAATGATATATTCCTGCAGAACAGCGGGGACAAGAGAGAGCGTCAGAATGATTATTCCTGCATAGACAGCGGGAAACAGAGATATAGAGCGTCAGAATGATATATTTCCTGCCAGAGAACAGCGGGGAACAGAGAGAGGCGTCAGAATGATATATTCCTGCAGAGACAGCGGGGAAAGAGAGAGAGTGTCAGAAAATGTAATATTCTGGCAGAGACAAGCGGGGAACGAGAGAGCGTCAGAAGATATATCCTGCAGAGACATGCGGGAACAGAGAGAGAGGCAGAATTATATATTCCTGCAGAGACAGCGGGAACAGAGAGAGCGTCAGAATGATATATTCCTGCAAGACAGCGGGGACAAGCGAGAGCGTCAGAATGATATATTCCTGCAGAGACAGCGGGAACAGAGAGAGAGCGTCAGAATGATATATTCCTGCAGAGACAGCGGGGAACAGAGAGCGTCAGAATGATATATTCCTGCAGAGACAGCGGGGAACAAGAGAGAGCTCAGAATGATATATTCCTGCAGAGACAGCGGGGAACAGAGAGAGAGCGTCAGAATGATATATTCCTGCAGAAACTGCAGGGAACAGAGAGAGAGCGTCAGAATGATATATTCCTGCAGAGACAGTTGGGAACAGAGAGAGCGTCAGAATGATATATTCCTGCAGAGACAGCGGGGAACAGAGAGATTCAATGAATATTTCCCTCAGAGACACGGGGAATGAGAAGCGTCAGATGTTTTCCTGCAGAGACGCGGGGAACAGAGAGAGATGCGTCAGAATATATATTCTGCAAGACAGCGGGGACACAGAGAGGCGCGTCAGAATGATATATTCCTCAGAGACAGCGGGGAACAGAAGAGAGTTCAGAATGAATATAATTCCTGCAGAACAGCGGGAACCAGAAGAGCGTCAGAATGATATATTCCGCAGAACAAGCGGGAACAGAGAGAGCGTCCGAATTATATATCCTGCAAGACACGGGCGGGGAACAGAGAGAGAGGCGTCAGATGATATATCCTGCAGAGACAGCGGGAACAGAGAGAGAGCGTCAGAATGATATATTCCTGCAGAGACAGCGGGGAACAGAGAGAGAGAGCGTCAGAATGATATATTCCTGCAGAGACAGCGGGGAAACAGAGAGAGAGAGCGTCAGAATGATATATTCCTGCAGAGACAGCGGGGAACAGAGAGAGACGTCAGAATGATAATTCCTGCAGAGACAGCGGGGAACAGAGGAGAGCTGCAGATGATATATTCCTGCAGAGACAGCGGGGAACAGAGAGAGAGCGTCAGAATGATATATTCCTGCAGAGACAGCGGGGAACAGAGAGAGAGCGTCAGAATGATATATTCCTGCAGAGACAGCGGGGAACAGACAGAGAGAGCGTCAGAATGATATATTCCTGCAGAGACATCGGGGAACAGAGAAGAAGCGTCAGAATAAGATATTCTTGCAGAGACAGCGGGAACAAGAGAGAGCGTCAGCATGATATACTTCCTGCAGAGACAAGCGGGAACAGAGAGAGAGCGTCAAAGATGATATTTTCCTGCAGAGACAGCGGGGAACGAGAGAGAGAGCGTCATAATATATATTCCTGCAGAGACAGCGGAACAGGAGAGAGCGTCAGAATGATATATTCCTGCAGAGACAGCTGGGAACAGAGAGAGAGCGTCAGAATGATATATTCCTGCAGAGACAGCGGGAACAGAGAGAGCTTCGAATGATATATTCCTGCAGAGACAGCGGGGAACAGAGAGAGAGCGTCATAATGATTATTCCTGCAGAGACAGCGTGAACAGGAGAGAGAGAGCGTCAGAATGATATATTCCTGCAGAGACAGCGGGAACAGAGAGAGCGTCAGAATGATATATTCCTACAGAGACAGCGGGGAACAGAGAGAGAGCGTCAGAATTATATATTCCTGCAGAGACAGCGGGGAACAGAGAGAGAGAGCGTCAGAATGATATATTCCTGCAGAGACAGCGGGAACAGAGAGAGACTGTCAGAAGGATTATTCCTGCAGAGACAGCGGGAACAGAGAGAGAGCGTCAGAATGATATATTCCTGCAGAACAGCCGGGGAACAGAGAGAGAGGTCAGAATGATATATCCTGCAGAGACAGCGGGGAAGAGCGAGAGCTTCGAATATATGATTCCTGCGAAGAGACTGCGGGAACAGATGAGAGAGCGTCAAATGATATATTCCTGCAGAGACAGGGGAACAGAGAGAGACGTCAGAATG
Source organism: Ascaphus truei (assembly GCA_036426205.1). NCBI lineage: Eukaryota > Metazoa > Chordata > Amphibia > Anura > Ascaphidae > Ascaphus > Ascaphus truei. Next base: position 18,717,669 of record CM071584.1, on the reverse strand, counting down.
ATTATTCCTGCAGAGACAGGCGGGGAACAGAAGAGCGTCAGAATGATAATCCTGCAGAGACAGCGGGGAACGGAGAGCTAGCGTCAATGATATATTCCTGCAGAGACAAAGCGGGAACAGACAGAGAAGCGTCAGATATATATTCCTGCAGAGACAGCGGGGAACAGAGAGAGAGGTCAGAATGATATATTCCTGCAGACAGCGGGGAACAGAGAGACTCAAATGATATATTCCTGCGAACAGCGGGAACGAGAGAGGTCAGAATTATATTCTGCAGAGACAGCGGGGAACGAGAGAGAGCGTCAGAATGAATATTCCTGCAGAGACAGCGGGAACAAGAGAAGCGTCATATAATATATATTCCTGCAGAGACAGCGGGGACCAGAGAGAGAGCGTCAATGATATATTCCTGCAGAGACAGCGGGGAACAGAAGAGAGAGCGTCAGAATGATATATTCCTGCAGAGACAAGCGGGAACAGAGAGGAGCGTCAGAATGAATATTCCCGCAGAGACGCGGGAACAGAGAGAGAGCGTCAGAATGATATATTCCTGCAGAGACAGCGGGGAACAGAGAGGAGAGCGTCAGAATGATATTTCCTGCAGAAGACAGCGGGGAACAGAGAGAGAGGCGTCAGATTATATATTCCGCAGACGCGGGGACAGACGAGAAGAGCGTCAGAATGATATATTCCTGCAGACAGCGGGAACAGAACAGAGAGAGCGTCAGAATTATATATTCTTGCAGAGACAGCGGGAACAGAGAGAGAGCGTCAGAATGATATATTCCTGCAGAGACAGCGGGAACAGAAGAGACGTCAGAATGATATATTCCCTAGAACAGCGGGGAACAGAGAGAGAGAGCGTCAGAATTATATATTCCTGCAGAGACAGCAGGGAACAGAGAGAGAGCGTCAGAATGATATATTCCTGCAGAGACAGCGGGGAACGAGAAGAGTCAGAATGATATCGCAGAGACAGCGGGAACAGAGAGAGCGTCAGAAATGATATATTCCTGCAGAGACAGCGGGAACAGAGAAAAGCGTCAGAAATGATATTCCTGCAGGACAGCGGGGAACAGAGAGAGAGAGCGTCAGAATGATATATTCCGCAGAGACAGCGGGGAACAGAGAGAGACTCAGAATGTAATATTCCTAGCAGAGACAGCGGGGACAGAGGAGAGCGTCAGAATGATATATTCCTGCAGAGACAGCGGGGAACAGAGAGAGAGAGCGTCAGAAGATATATTCCTGCAGAGACAGCGGGGAGGAGAGAGCGTCAGTGTGATATATTCCTGCAGAGCATCGGGAACAGAGAGAGCGTCAGAATATATTCCTGCAGAGACAGCGGGAACAGAGAGAGAGCGTCAGAATGATATATTCCTGCAGAGGCAGCGGGGAACAGAGAGAGATCGCAGTAATGATATATTCTGCAGAGACAAGCGGGAACAGAGAGAGTCGTCAGAATGATATATTCCTGCAGAACAGCGGGAACAGGAGAGAGGTCAGAATGATATATTCCTGCAGAGACAGGGGGAACAGAGAGAGAGTCAGAGATATATTCCTGCAGAGACAGCGGGGAACAGAGAGAGAGCGTCAGAATGATATTTTCCTGCAGAGACAGCTGGGAACAGAGTGAGAGTGTCAGATGATATATTCCTGCAGAGCAGTCGGGGAACAGAGAGAGCGTCAGATGATATATTCTTGCAGAGACAGCAGGGAAAGAGATAGCGTCAGAATGATATATTCCTGCAGAGACAGCTGGGAACAGAGAGAGCGTCAGTATATATTCCTGCTGAGACAGCTGAAAATAAGAGAGTGTCAGAGTGATATATTCAGAGACAGGCAGGGAGTTGGGGGGAGGAGTCAGAGAGAGACGCAGATAGGGGTGGGGTTCTGAGAGAATGAGACAGATAGCAGGAGAAGGTGCAGATCTGACGAGACAAGAGACAGCTGTGAGACAAGTAGATGTAACGAGAGACACCTATGAGACGGCTCTGGGAGACAGAGAGGAAGCTGTGAGAGGCACGTTGTGAGATAGATAGCCAGCCAGCTGTGAGACAGAGAAACAGCTGTGAGATATACAGATAACGAAGGCAGTGAGAGACCAGGCAGCTATGAGACAGGCAGGCCGAGAAAGCAGCGGGAAAGAGGGACAGGGATGTGTGAGGGACGGCCATCACAGAAAAGTCCGCTCATGCCAGAGTGCCAAAAACCGCGGATTACCTACTGACCGTAAGGGATTCCACCATTCTGGGCAAAAATGTTGCGCAAAAACACCCACTATCATCCCTATCCTTACTTTGCTAGGTTAGCCTCCCACCCAGAACCACTAGAGGGCCCACCCCAACAGCCCGTTCTTATACCTGGGGTTACCGCCCACCCAATCCTGTTGAGTCACACAAGCACTGAGAGTCAGAACGTTACTCTGGTACTTTGGTGGGTTCTGGGGACAATGGACATCCATGACGCAGAGGGTTCCCATGGCTCCCAGACCTCACACCCCAGTTACACAATCCCTGTGCACACATAGAATGACTCTAGCCCAACCTCTATTACCCTGGGGGGTCCCTGAGGGAAATGGGATCTCCACTTAACCTAGAGAGTCCCAGAGAGCACACGCAAAGTTACCTAATCACATGGCACACAGTGACAGCCCTAATCTAAAGTCACTAGGGGGTAGCGTTGCCTCCAACCAGGCTATGAGTGACACCACACAGGGTACACGCCCACCCACTCCCGGTAATCCCTGACTTCCACAAGCAGTCAATCCCACTCAATGACTCGCGTTTCTACCTGTACAGTTATCCAGGGATTATTGGGGATACCGAAATCCCAGCCAACTGCCAGGGTCACAGAATCCCCAGAAACACAGCGAAGCAAATGCCACAATATACACGGGATCGCAAGCTACACAAAACAACATGGGCTAACACTCATAGAGCTATTCAACAAGGATTTCATCTAGGTGGGTACAGTACACAAAATAAAACATACAGTCAGCACCAGTAAGGGAAATGGGTTAAGACATGTGCATCGGCGATGAGCCAGGAGATGAGCCAGGAGATGAGCCAGGTTGGCATTTTCTGAAGACCTGCCCTCATGGAGTTTATTCTGGCTGCAGTGCTGCGAATTTCACCAGGTCGGAGACATTAAGACTACCACTCTCAGATTTCTTGCAGCGTAGGACTCACCCCTTCCTCCTCTGAACCCATTTAAAGTCGTGTAAGTTGCTCCTTCCTGGCGTTTCAATGTTGGTTTCTCGCCAGTCCATGTCCGTCAGACACACTATTAGAGAGGGTTGGGGTTCCTTACAATGCATCAGATGTCAGTCACGCTATTAGAGAGCGTCGGGGTTCCTTACAATGCATCTGATCTCAGAAGCACAATTAAGAGGTTGGGGTCCTTACAGGTGCATCTGATCTCAGGCGCGCTATTAGAGAGGGTTGCGGGTTCCTTACAATGCATCTGATCTCAGACGCGCTATTAGAGAGTGTTGGGGTTCCTTACAACGCATCTAATCTCAGACACACTATTAGAGAGGGTTGGGTTCCTTACAACGCATCTAATCTCAGACACACTATTAGAGAGGTTTGGGGTTCTATACAATGCATCGGATCTCAGACGTGCTATTATAGAGTGTCCGGTGTTCCTTACAATGTATCTGAATGTCAGACGCACTATTAGAAGGGTTGGGTTTCCTTACATGCATTGATCTCAGATGCGCTTTAGAGAGGTGGGGTTCCTTACAATGCTCTAATCTCAGACGCGCTATTAGAGAGGGTTGGGTTTTCCTCAGAATTTCACATAGGTTCCTTACCAAAATGGTTGGAACCACTTCCCTAACATTTATTGCACAGGAGAAACCGTTATCTGTCTTCGGCCCCTGTACCCAGCAGTGTGATTTGTATAATCACACCAGATGACAGACTATATAATTTGTTACTCTCATGATTGCCTTGTCGGCCCGTCAATTTCATATATTTAATCAGTCCTCACTGAGTGTGACCTATGTGTGTCCCTCACCTGGGATGCACAGGGGTATCTCAGGGACCTGTGTGTCCCCCTCCCTGGGATGCACAGGGGGTATCTCAGGGACCTGTGTGTCCCCCTCCTGGGATGCACAGGGGTATCTCAGGGACTCTGTGATCCCCCTCCCTGGGATGCACAGGGGGTATCTCAGGGACCTGTGTGTCCCTCCTGTGGATGCACAGGGGGTATCTCGGGCACTGTGTTCCCTTCCCTGGGATGCACAGGGGTATCTCAGGCACCTGTGTGTCCCCTCCCTGGGATGCCAGGGGTATCTCAGGAACCTGTGTGTCCCCCTTCCCTGGGATGCACAGGGGGTTCTCAGGCACCTGTGTGTCCCTTCCGGGATGCACAGGGGTATCTCAGGGACCTGTTGTCCCCTTCCCTGGGATGCACAGGGGGTATCTCAGGCACCTGTGTGTCCCCCTATCCCTGGGATGCACAGGGGGTATCTCAGGGACATCTGTGATCCCCTCTCCCTGGGATGCACAGGGGTATCTCAGGGACCTGTGTGTCCCCCTCCTTGGGATGCACAGGGGGTATCTCAGGGACCTGTGTGTCCCTTCCCTGGGATGCACAGGGGTATCCAGGACCTGTGTGTCCATTTCCCTGGGATGCACAGGGGGTCTACAGGGACTGTGTGTCCCCTTCCCTGGGATGCACAGGGGTATCTCAGCACCTGTTGTCCCCCCTCTGGGATGCACAGGGGTTCTCAGGGACATCTGTGATCCCCTCTCCCTGGGATGCCCAGGGGTATCTCAGGGACCTGTGTGTCCCACCCTGGTGCACAGGGGTACTCAGGGACCTTGTGTCCCCCTCCCTGGGATGCACAGGGGGTATCTCAGGCACCTGTGTGTCCCTTCCCTGGGATGCACAGGGTATCTCATCAGGGACTGTGTGTGTCCCTTCCCTGGGATGCACAGGGGTATCTCAGGGCACCTGTGTGTCCCCTTCCCTGGATGCACAGGGGTATCTCAGGCACATGTGTGTCCCTTCCCTGGGATGCACAGGGGTATCCAGGCACCTGTGTGTCCATTTCCTGGGATGCAAGGGGGTATCTCAGGACCTGTGTCCCTTCCCTGGATGCACAGAGGTATCTCAGGGACCTGTGTGTCCCCTATCCCTGGGATGCACAGGGGTATCTCAGGGACTCTGTGATCCCTCCCGGATGCACAGGGGTATCTCAGGGACCTGTGTGTCCCCCTCCTTGGGATGCACAGGGGGTATCTCAGGGACCTGTGTGTCCCCTTCCCTGGGATGCACAGGGGGTATCTCAGGCACCTGTGTGTCCCCTTCCCTGGGATGCACAGGGGGTATCTCAGGCACCTGTGTGTCCCCTTCCCTGGGATGCACAGAGGGTATCTCAGGCACCTGTGTGTCCATTTCCCTGGGATGCACAGGGGGTATCTCAGGCACCTGTGTGTCCCCTTCCCTGGGATGCACAGGGGGTATCTCAGGGACCTGTGTGTCCCCCTATCCCTGGGATGCACAGGGGGTATCTCAGGGACCTGTGTGTCCATTTCCCTGGGATGCAAAGGGGGTATCTCAGGGACCTGTGTGTCCCCCTCCCTGGGATGCACAGGGGGTATCTCAGGAATGTTACAGAACCCTTTGCTGCTGTCAGCCCAGGATCTGGCAATCATTTATAGCCTCCTAACACACACACACACAAACACACACACGCGTCACTTTTAGTGATGTAACGCCCCTCCCCCCCTCCAATTAAGCTCTCTCTGTAGATCAGCACAGACACAGGAAGGATCTTGACCTGTCATCATACATATTGTATTTTTTAGACAAACTAACCACATTAACCAGATTGATTAAAACACTTAATATTCCCCACCATTTTCACTACACCATGTTAAAGGAACAAGGCAGAATTAGCAAAGGGAACTTGTTTTCTGTGCAGAGACCTCCACCTCTAACACATTATGTCCCCCACCAGCCCCCTAAATATGTAAGGGAAGATGAACAGTTCAAATATTTCTCATGTGGCCAGGGGGTCATATTGTGAGCTATTGTCGTATAACACATTCTCAGCATCAAGGTTAAAGAATGTGGGGCACAGAGGGAAGTGTGAGTTACCATCAGAGACATGACTCCAAACCAGTGTTTTTCAGCCAGGGTTCCTAGGAACGCTTGGGTTCTCCGGACACCCCTAAAGGGTTCCCTGTAATTTTCTGGTCATTTGAAAATTGTACCAAATATAGAAGAATTTACAATGCATCTGACCAGAGTTTCTATTAGAGAGGGTTGGGGGGTTCCTCAGAATTTCACTTGGGGTTCCTTAACCAAATAAAGGTTGGAAACCACTGCTCCAAACCTCGGATTCTCCGTCATGAACGTACGGGTCAGAGAGACAAGTTAGAAGAAGAGTATAACTAAATCGAACGTGAGCGGGACGGGTTACGGGAAGAACCAACCATTCTGAAATCAGAACGACCTCAAATAAAAGTGAGCGCAATTAGTGAAGGTAACGCAGGAATAGGAGAACGTGCCGCTCTCCTGCTCCGTTTGTTTCCTTTATTTGTAAGACTAAATGACGAGGTTTAACTTGTCCTAAGTTTTGTTTTTCAGAAAAAATGATACGAAGAAGCTGCGAGTGAAATTAGGACAAAGATTACGAGAAGAAACAATGAACATTGTTGTATTTTGCAGGTTGTTTAGTTAAATACCAGACACATCATTTAGACGCCACCAAATAAAGCTGTTCTTAACCCAAATAGGGAGGGTCTTTCTTTTATTTTTAAAAGGAAAACGCCTCTCAATGTATTAAATACAGTCAGGTGGGCCGAATCCCAAATTGTTCTTTTTACGTACATTTTTATTATTGCACAACGCCTGCACGGCTAACGTGCAATGAATGCAGGTAGAGGCCAGAATAATTGGACATTTATATGTAAAACTGTTCCCTGTAGCGAGACTCAGGTGCTGTATGATATTGTAGGTGGAGTTAACGCTGTTGTTGCGTCTGCAGTAACAGGCGCCACGATCATATCGAGACCTCAGAGCTTCAATCCCACTCTTCCTCTTATTTTGAAAAGGCAACACATGTTTATTTGATTGTAACATGGATTGCTTCTATTGGATACCTGAAAAGTAGAACAGACATTGTTCTGCTGTGTGATGACAGCAAGTATTTATCTAAGTGATCACGAACCCGGTGTGATTAAAGGATCCACGGTGATTTTATACTTAATTTTTATGAAACATTTTCAATGGGGGAGGGGTACAGAAAGGAGAAGGGAAAGGGGGGAGGGGGCATTCATGTAACTAATTATCATTACAATAACGTGTACATCTTACAAGTACAGGTTTGTTTGTTTTTCTCATACTAATAATCACAGTTCATGGCGTATCGCCCTGACATTGAAAACAACGATTATATCATACTTTAATGCCACGTTTAACGTTGCTGGGTGAAATCATCTTGTTGTGGGTGATACATAGTTCCTTTTAGTTCTTTATATAATTACAGGGAGGAACCAAACGTGTCCCAGTGTGTTTATTGTAACGTGTCTATTCTTGATACACTTTGTCTATTAGTTTTCAGGTAACACAGGGCTCCCGATAGTCCGATACAATGCCACTAGGTGACCTCCAGATTAGATGGGGTGCCTGGAGGGGAGGTATGTGAGGGCTGGTCCCCTGTTTATGGCCAGTATGCTCATGTTGTAGATCCAGGGTTCCCATTTATTTAGGCATTTTGAGCACAAGTCATTTAAGTAACTGGAGCTGTTCCCATGGAAACTGTAGGCCATATTCTCTCCTCAACTTCTGTTATTGTGGGGCGATCGTGTATATACCAGGGGTTGCCAAGGCACATCTTGTTGCTGTGGTTATGTGGGAGATTGATAGATGAGTATTTGTATTTGTGTCTATTAGGGCAGGGGTGTGCAAACTGGGGGGGTGCGAGATTTTTTTTTGGGTGGGGGGAGCGGCACTTACAGAGGCCCCGCGCTCTTCCCCAATGCATTTAAATGAAATGCCGGGGGACCGAACAAGGCCTCTGTAACTTCCCTTACCTTGACTCAGGCGGCTTTGGGCAACGCTTCGCCATGGCAACGTGGCATCAAATGACTCCACGGGGTCACGTGACTTGACGTGACATCACATGACCCACGGCGTCATTTGATGCTTGAGACAAGGTAAGGGAGGGCGCAAGCAGTGGGGGAGAACAGCCCGGCGGGTTCAAGTCAAATGGTTTGCACACCCCTGTATTAGGGGTTTCTTTAGTTAGAATAACCATGGAACCATCGGGAAGATTCTTTGGATTAGTTTGTGTATTTTGTCCCAAACTGGCTCTATGTACAGTACGGGCACGACCCCCACATGTGAAGGTATGATGCTCTTAGTCCACAACCCTTTGGGTAAATGGGTGTGGTGCGTTGGAATATAAGAGACCATTTCTCCAGGGTTAGACACCATCTGAGCATCACCTTGAAGGTGTTTTCTCATATAGAGGGGCAAGTTGAACTTTTGTTCACCGCTTCCAATATTTCTGTCCAGTCTTCCGGTTCTAGAAATGTGTTTATGTCTGTTTCCCACTGTTTTGTATATTTAGGAAGTGCTTGTGTTTCTGTAAGAGTGAAGGCTTTGTTCAGGATTGATATAAGACCTTTTTGGTAGTTGGGGTTCACACATAGTTCTTCGAAATATTTGAGAGGGGATAGTTTGCCGAAATGTTTTATAAAGCCTTTTAGTTGCAGGTATCTGAAGATCTTTCCCCCCCCCCCCCCCCCCCGGACCCTCCCCGGCACCCCGGTCCTGAGCACTTCAAAAGACTTTACTGACCAATCATCCAGCATGTCCCTGATTCTGGTTATATTGTTAATGGTGAAAAGAAAAAAAAATATGGTGCATGTGTCCAGGACAAGTGTGCAAAACAGTGTATAATAATAAAAAATACTTCAAATGGTGGGAAAAGAAGAGGCAAATTGCATCCAGAGTATTAGATTGAACAATCAAATATGGTAGGAATTCTTTATCCAAATCAGAGAAAAAGTGGCTGTGAAAATTTAGAATAAAAATATATATTGCAAAAAGTGAGTCTTCTTATATTTTGGGACCGTTCAGATAGGAGGAGACCAGAGTATAATAATAATAATATTTAATAAAAAAAATGGTAAGATAACAGTAAACACTTACAAAGCAGTCCTTTTTATCGTCTCTTGAGAGAACTGAAGAGATTTCCACGTAGACTCCGTTCTGGCAAAGCAGGCAGGGGAGTTGCAGCTGTGTGACTTTTTGGCTGGAGTTTTTCAGCTGTTAATTGTCGTCCGAGGTATCCTAGCATCTCAGCTGTATTTTAAATGATGTGTATTTTCCATACACTGTAGGCAAATCAGTTGGTGGATAGTCCGGTTATCCCCCTCTTCTATTCTCCTGTAAGGTTGATTGACAAAGAGAAGGGGAAAAAATGACGTTATGTGTGTGTGCGCCGAGCACGCACGTTCTAAGTGAAACTTCTTTGTGTTTTGTCACTGAAATTGTATTTTGATTTTGATGTTTTTGATTGAATGAAAGACTTTTGAGAGTTTCATTTATTTTATTTATTGTTCTGCGGAAATTTCCATAGTATCAGTTGGAATACATGATACAATAGACTTATGATAACTAAAGTAAAATACATGTACAGCTGAACCCCGTTATAACGTGGTGCTCGGGGGCCACAGAATGAGACCGCGTTATAACCGGGATCACAGAAAAAAAATGGCCGCCTCAATCATGGATTCTGCGAGGACTTAAGCTAAGGCCCCGCTGTACGCGCCTGCACGCCTGCCTTGCGTCCTGGCAGCACGTGCACGGTGCTTCACCGCGATCTGAGGTCTGTAGGTTCCTTATTTTGGGGTGCGGGGCATGGCCAAAATGGGATGGGTGGGTGTGGCCATAATGGTGGGCAGGGCCATGACACAAGCACAAAGCAGCTCACTGCACTACAGCAGCCCCACAGAACTGAGAATGCCCATGTAAAAAGGGTAATATATCGGTTTGTAATATCTTTTTCTGTCATGTGATCATATTTCTAGGTATGGATCGGATCTTACTAATTAGTAAAAACCAGCTGAAGAATGACTCCATTGCTTGTGTGTCAAATTATTCTTTTATACATTATTATTCTTTATCATTTGTATATATTGTTGTTGTATATACAGTATGTGCAGTATAGTTCTATTAAGTTCTATACGCCCATTGTATCATTTGCACAGCTGTCACTGTTTTGCAATTGTATCTGCCATTTTTCAATCAACCAATCGGTGAGTATCAAGTCAGCCACAGATATGCCAGTAGCACACCCAGCAGGAGCCCCTGATGAAGTCATCGTCATAGCTGTCGAAACGCGTAGGGCACATCATCACGTCAACCCCAGTGGATCAGCTGTTCTGAGGATTTCCCCGGTGCAGGACAGTGAGTTAGTGTTAGGCTTATTCTCACAGAGCCATTCCTTTGGAGGAGGAGCTGGAGTGGATTTCAGCTCAGCTGTATCCAGCCTGATAACAATGGATTCAAGAACTGAGACCCAGAGGACTTCACCGAATAATTGGACAACTGCGGACACCACACTCACAGGATCAGGTACCCCGGCGTGCACCTACGATTGGGTAAGCAGACTTTATCTACATCAGGTTTGCTGAGACCTACCCATATTTACTTCCTGTGCTCCCAGCTGATGGACGCGTGGCCGGTGTTGATCCGGAATCAGCGACATTGGGAGCTTTCTTAAAGCAGCAGAGGGTCTTACTTTATTTTATCAAGAATACTCCAACATACCCACTAGGCGCCGGACTAGCCGATCCATTCATATGTTTCTCCCCACCGCATGGAATACCGTCGTTAGGGGACTTTGTAGGTCACGTTAATCACCTGCAGTTTGTCATCAGAACTAAGCGATATTCCTCAGAGACTACTAGCCCTCAAGGCTTAATTCAGTCTCTCCATCAGCGAAGTACAGGAAAAATTTGGGGAATGACCCCCGTTTAACTCTGTGGCTACCAAAACCGTGGTAGTAGGTGTATCAGTCCATGGTAGCAGGAGAAAGACACCACTTAATAACTATTGAAACGTTAAAAACTGCATCCAATCAGACTAATACAGGGTGGGGGGCTAGCAATGCCGGTAGAAGTACAAATGGGCACGTCCAGAGAAATGCCCAAAGGTAAGTCCATAGGATCCGGTAACCATAAGCCTCACCTACACCCTCTGTCCTGGGATGTGCAATCAGCGGTCAGTACTCACGATATCCTTTTGTGATCTGCCTATGAAGCTGATGGTTGCCTCCTGTGTGTGGTGTCCGCGTGCTCCAGCCGGAAATGACGAACAAGGTAAGGGGAAAAAACAGGTGACACAGCGGTCACAGCTCCTCCAATCAGCCAGACGCATTAGAAAAAATAAAAAACTTTATTAGATCAACAACGTGAACATCAGGAAAAGCGAAACTCTGACGCGTTTCGTCCGAGTTTCTCTTTTGCTGATGTTCACGTTGTTGATCTAATAAAGTTTTTTATTTTTTCTAATGCGTCTGGCTGATTGGAGGAGCTGTGACCGCTGTGTCACCTGTTTTTTCCCCTTACCTTCTCCATCAGCGAAAACAGCAGCACTGGGCTGACATTTTATCATGGTACGTTTGGGATTTATATATTGCTAGCGGACCTTTTTGTTGTTCATATTTTATTAAAATTGTATTACTCTAGTACACGCACTAAGCGTGCGCTCTTCATTTCTCTGTTTTTTCACGTGTTTTGGGATAGGTTATCCCTTGAAGAGCTGCCTCTTTCCCCAGCTTTTTTCATTTAATTTTCCTCTCGAGGATTGTGTCACGTTCAACTTCCATTTGTATAGTGTATCCAATATCACATTATTTCATTTGCTTGCAAACACCCCTTTATTTGATCCCTTTTTATATATTCTGAGCGCTGGTTGGTTCTTTTTATATATATATATATATATATATATATATATATATATATATATATATATAAAACGGAATATCAGTATATAAGTATTGCTTGATAGAACCAATGCTGTATGGTGCTCCAATACAAAAAGCAGCAATGATTAGTCATTGTATAGCAAAGTCTTATGTGGCATAGAATGGCAGCCGCCTTTAGTCTAAATCGGCTGTATCTGCAGCTCTCTGATAATCTCGGTCAGATGCGTTTTTTTTTGATCCGGAGTGAATTGCGTTATTTTAGCGCTCGTGATATTAGCATTTTATTCTCGCTGTCTGCAATACTGCAATGCCGTCTAAAAACTCAGGGGGGTGTTCGCGAGCTGTTGTCTTGGAAGTCTAATACCTTCGCGGTTCAACCTACGTCAGTACACAGTCTGCGTGTGCGCGCGCAGTAATTGTAAATTTGCATATTTACAGTATACATGCATTTGCAGTGCTGTACTGTATGTCTCATTTGAAAATGGTTGAAACGCATAGGCGTGTACAGTACTGTAACAGTGTCACATTTCGGCATATACAGCGCTCTCCCCTCGTTCGGCGACACACAGGATAATTTACTGCACTGCAGGGTATTTCAACTTCTTATCTTCTCTACAATGCAGTACATCTCTCCCACACCATTCCTTTGAACGTGTGTCTTTCTGGTTTCAATCACATTCCTGCTTGACAGCAGGTGTTTACCGCGCATGCGCTTGTAACTTCGCCCACCACTGCTTGCTTGAGTGAGTGACCAAAAAAAAAAAAAAAAATTTTATTCTAATTTTTTATTTTTTATTTTCTCCACAAGCCTGCAAAAACCATCTTGATATTACAATATTCAATCTGTGCTGTAGCTTTTGACTGCGACCCTGTGCGTTTGACTGCACATGGTTGATTTGTGTGCTTTTTACGTACTGTATTTGGGGGTGTAGGGATCATATTATTATGATGAACTGCCTTTTGAAATTAAAGTATGTCAATTACTTTGAACTTCATGCAGCTGTACCCTGTAGCCCCCTCCCCCACGAACACACACAAGGCTCGCTCAAGGATTTGAAACTCTTATCGACAGACACCTCCACAAAGTCATTCATTTTCTGAAACTTGTCATTGTGTTTTTAATCAGTCCCTAGCAGAGCATCACCTCTCTATGCGCCTGCGTGTAATCCTCTTTGGGATGGGAGCTAGTTGATTACTGCGCATGCGCCTGTAACTTCACCTACCACTGCTTGCTTGAGTGAGTAACCGACCCCAAAAAAAAATAAAAAAATTTTATTCTAATTTTTTAATTGTTATTTTCTCCACAAGCCTGCAAAAACCATCTTGATATTACGATATTCAATCTGTGCTGTAGCTTTTGACTGCGACCCTGTGCGTTTGACTGCACATGGTTGATTTGTGTGTTTTTTACGTACTGTATTTGTGGGTGTAGGGATCATATTATTATGATGAACTGCCTTTTGAAATTATGTAATTTCTTTGAACTGCTGCACAGCTAATCCTTCATGCAGCCCCCTCCCCCACGCACACACACACATAAGGCTCGCTCAAGGATTTGAAACTCTTATCGACAGACACCTCCACAGAGTCATTCATTTTCTGAAGCTTGTCATTGCGTTTTTAATCCGTCCCTAGCCGAGCGTCACCTTACTGCGCCTGCGTGTAATCCTCTTTGAGATGGGAGCTAGCTGATTACTGCGCATGACTCACCCAACCCCCCCCTCCAACCCCTTGAGGCTTTGTTTGCGGTAACGCTTTGGAAAAATCCCTTCTCAAATTTGATATGTAAATCTGATTTGCACAACACCGGGAGAATTGAGAGTTAAAAAACCATTAACTGATACATGTTGTTTTGTCATTCATTCCTTTTCTTTGGTGTACTGTAGGTGTGTGGTAGGGGGGGGGGGGGTTGTTGTCAATGATTATGATTAGCATGAATGTAAATAAATATTTATTTTATTTTATCAGGAACCAAAAAATACAAATATAAAAATAATCCTGAATAATACATAATGCAGTCTTTATTAAGTTCTTCTGGCAGATGGAAATTGAGGGCCGGTGGATAAACATGAATAATGCACATTGATAATAATATTATTTAATAATATATAATTTATAATATATATATAGTATTATAATTTTTTCCGTCTTTATCTTCTTCCTCATTCTGTGTACAGTACAGTAGTTCATTGAGAGAGGAGAGGTTTTGTGTACATCATTACTGCTGTTAAAATACTGTACACTTGATTGTACAAACAGTTCAGACTGTACATGACACCCCCCTCTCTCCCAGTCCATCCTTTTTTCCTGAAAAGACAAGAAAACAAAAAATTAGGGCAGTTACAGTATGTGCTTACTGTATTATGGCATTGTGTGCTGTGTAGTACTGTTAAACTAGTCTATACTGGAACTATTGTATACTGTGACTACTGTTAAATAGTTTGGAACCAGATGGCTGGTGCTGCTCTCTCTGGAAATAAATAAATTGAGCAGTTAGGTGCATACTGTACTGTATTATGGCATTGTGTACTGTATACTGTAGCTACTCCATATTGGACTACAGTACGCTGTTAGCACTGTCAAACAAGTCCATACTGGAACTACTGTATACTCTGACTACTGTTAAATACTTTGTAACTAGACAGCTGCTACTGCTCTCTCTGGAAATAAATAAATTGAGCAGTTACTGTACTGCACAGTAGGAGCATACTGTATTATGACATTGTGTACTGTATAGCTACTCCATATTGGAATACAGTATGCAGTTACCGTAGTCCTGTCAAACTAGTCTATACTGGAACTACTGTATACTCTGACTACAAGGAAAGAAAAAATCTGTGCCATACTTACCTGTATCATACTGAACTATCAATACTACAGTACAGTACTTCAGTATACCATACTACCTTCCTGATGCTTGCCCATTACGCGCGATCACAATGGGCAACACAGTCGCAATATGGTCAATATATTTATTGCAGCGTTCCACGGTGAGTACATCGTTCCAAAAACTCAGTATGCCTTTGGCCAATTCATCCTTTTTGGAGGGTTTCACGACTTTTTGGATATGGTCCTTCAGCTGATGCCAGACCATTTCGATCGGATTGAAGTCTGGCGAACTGTCATTGAAGGGGAAAAAACAGGACAATTAGTTTAAGAGATACAGTACACAGTAAAAACAGTGGGAAAAAATGAGACACGGTTACCGCACTTACTCCGCTGGCGTCTTCACCCAGTTGATACCGCGCTCAAGGATATGCGCTGTTGACGCGGTGTGCTTCGGAACGTTGTCCTGGTAGAAACGGTGACCATCCGGGAACTCGTGTGTGATGTATTCCACAATCTCAGGCACAATTTTGTTTTGGAAGAAAGCTTTATTCATGATTCCTATAACAAGAAAAGAAAAGTGCTCAAAAAACTGCACACTAGTACAGTACAGAGCATAAGGCAAAAGCGTGTGACTTATTTTACCTTCAAAGATGACAATGCATCCTGGTCCACGCCTAGAGATGACACCCCACACATGCATCTTCACTGGGTGTTTTGGACGCGGCTTCATAGATATGCGACCTTTTTTGTGGAATGCAAAGGTGGCAAATCTCTCCAGCGAAACAGTAGACTCGTCAGTGAAGATGCAATCCTGGAAAGTTTCTCCACTGTCGATCCATGCCTGGGCCTGGACCACTCTCTTGATTTTGTTAACGTCCCTTATCATAGGGTACGCTCTGCAATGACAAGGAATAAATAATTTTAGAGGTACAGTACAGTTTCTTAAACAACACTCTTACCTCCTGTACTGTCCAGTACTAACCTCACACGTCCATATTTCCATCCAATTCTGCGTCTCATCTTCTTTATGCTGGTTTCGGATACAGTGAGATTGTGATTTTGCTGCAGAGTGTATTTGACCCTTAATGCACTCTTCTCATCATTCTCTTCACATATTTTGTCGACCTGAAGAGTTATCTCCCTACAATGTACAGAAAAACAACAATCCGGTAAGTTACAGTGCAGTAGGCCACAAGCACAGCACATCATTTGCAGTAAAGATAGTATACAGTGAGATATTGTTCTATTAATATGCAGCAATATAAACAATATACAGCATACTGTACTGTATACTGTAGGCATGCGCAATACTGCACATAACAAGAGTATTAAAAAAAATAGAAGACACATACTGTACTGTATGTATTGTAATACATGTAGAATAAATGCATACTTTTTATTTTTTCTGGTTTATTATACATTGTAGGCTAAAGATGGTAAATTCAGGGCATTATTGAAATCCCTGCTCTCTGATTGGTTAAAATTCCAGGCAGTATCCAATCAGTAATGGCCAGGAATTTTTGCCAGTTGCCAAGTTTTTCAGCCAATCAGCTTTCAGGTTTCATTCACAAAGAGTGAAATTTGCACTTAGACAGGGGAGGTGATTGGACAGAAGCCACCAGCAAGGCACTGACTCCTCCCCCTCCCTGCCCGCAGAGAGCTCCACACAGGAGAGTGAAGGGAAAGGTTTGTGTGTCTGCTGAGTGTGTTTTGTGGGTGTAAAGGGGGCAGCAGAGTGTTTTATTTGTGTGTGTCTTCTGTTGGTGTGTGTTTTGTGGGTGTTGAGGGGGCAGCAGAGTCTTGTTGGTGTGTTTCTGCTGTGTGTGTTTTGTTGCTGTAGAGGGGGAGCTGCAGTGTGTGTGGCTTCAGTGTGTGTTTTGTGGGTGGAGGAGGGGTGCAGAGTGTTTTGTTCGTGTGTGTCTGCAGTGTGTGGGTTTACAGGGGGCTGCAGTGGGTGATGAGGGGGGCTGCTGGTGTGTGTTTTGTGGATGTAGAGGTGGCAGAGTCTGTTTTGTTGTTTTGTGTGTCTCTGCAGTGTGTTTTGTAGGTTCAGACGGGTGGCTGCAGTGTGTATTTTGTGGGTGGAGGAGGGGTGCAGAGTGTTTTGTGTGTGTGTGTGTCTGCAGTTTGTGGGTTTACATGGGGGCTGCAGTGGGTGTAGGGGGGGGTGCTGGTGTGTGTTTTATGGATGTAGAGGGGGCAGCAGTCTGTTTTGTTAGTGTGTGTGTCTGCAGTGTGTTTTGTGGGTGTAGAGGGGGGGCTGCTCTGTGTTGTGAGTGTAGAGGGTGGAGGAGGGCTGCAGTGTGTTTTGTGGGTGTAGAGGAGGGGGCTGCACAGTGTGTAGGGGGGACTGCGAGTGGGTTTGGTTACTAATAGGGGGTTGCAGAGTGTGTTTGTGTGTATAGAGGGGGGGGCTGCAGTGTGTGTGTGTGTGTGTGTGTGTGTGTGTGTGTGGTGTGTGTGGTGGGTGTGTGTGTGTGTGTGGCGGTCTGAGTATATGATACAATTTACGTTTATATAAACTTGCAGTAAAAGCATAGAATGGTAGAAAATCAGCTGGAGTAAAAATCAATATGACTACAAAATGGTATCTTTTTTGTATAAAATTTAAAAAATATTAAAATAAGCCTGACATTTAGCTATAAAGTAATAATCCCCCAGACGAGGAGATAACTTGCCCCATAGTGCCCCGGCGGATGGTTTAAGTCCCTCGGCCTTGGCTCAGGCCTTCAACTTTTCAACCAGGCCTTTATTGGACCAGGCACAAGCCCTGTTCTCAGGGATTATACTAATTATTCGTAGCATCAAGGGTCTAACGTACCGTCAGAACCATATTCAATATTTCAGTTTAATCCCGCTTTAAAATAGATTCCAGTTGTCATCCTAGCCAGAATAGTAGAGGCATAATATGCCATAGCGAGGACAGGGAGGGGGATGTGGAAAGACCAACGCGATAAGGTAGGATCACAAAGAAGATGACTGGAGTCATACCAGGCAGGTGCAGTGGATCGGCACCAACATTCAAAGAATAAGACACGGCACAACTCCGAGCGGTTCTCTGTTAGAAGTGGAAGTCTAAATTAACGTATCATAAAGATATAAAATGGAGCAGCATAATACTTCTATACTGTATATCATAGTAAGACCTGATTGTTAAAAGCAACCTATGTCCAGCTTCTTATCCATGCCAATCGGGGTCAGAGTGACTGTGTCTGGCATTGATATTTTATGTTGGACATTTGGTCTAGAGCTTTCATTATCTGTTAGCTCCCGGCAATCAGACGCAAGCCCCGTCCCTTTAGTATACGGGCTCACACAGCGCGAGGCGCCGAGACAATGCCTGTTGAACCAGGAATGAGGAATGAGGGACCGGCCACACGTGCTTTTGCGGCTGTCACCCTGAAGAACCAGCCTCCATCACCGCACTGTTCCTGTTGTACCTCTGAAGTGGATTTCGGTCGTGATAACCTCTGCGGAGCAGAGCTCAAACTCTGCAAGGAATATCTCCTGCGCCGAGAGGATCTGTTGTTCCATCTCGTGTATTAACCCTGCTTGTTGTAAGTAGGGCTCTGTATTTTTCCACCACCGATGACCCAGCTGTTTCTCACATAATATTTCAGTGCTTTATTTTATGGCCTAGTCCTAGTTTTAATAAATTGTTTTATGTGATAATTGTCACTCTTGGAGTCTTACTGTTTTTATGTTTTTTAGTGTAGTACTGTTTTCAATACCCTCGTGTTGCGCTATGATTTGTGTTTGTTTTCTTTTTCTCTTCTTTCTCGTTCCATGGCCTGTCAAGCATGTGTGCAGATTTCCCCTTTAGGATCACCGGACTTTCCATTTGAACTTGCGCCAGGTTTTTTTTCCTTCACGTTGTTATCTGTTGTTTGTACTAGCAGTGGTACCGAGGCGCTACCTTTAATGATAGGAATTATTTATTATATATCACATTGTGTTTAAAAACTTTAGCTGCTCTCACATTTCTCTTTTTCAATGTTTGGAGAGTATCTTTCTTATAGCTCCCCATTGTGTAATAAATGTATCGATGAATCTAATTTGTTTTTCTCATCTTTGCCATTTCGTTCTACTATTGTCATTAGAAGTGTGGTCGTGGAGTAGCTAAAGCTCTTTTGTATGCCTTTGAATATTTTTCTGGCGATGTCCTCTTTCTTTAAACCTTTTCTTTTCTTTCCTTTCTCTTCAAATCCTCAGCTTGGATCTTGTATTCTTAAATAGTTGAGCAGTGTTTTTTCGTAATGAAAAACTGCTCCCATGCATTTGGTCGATGGTATGTCTTGTATGATGCTATTAGCCCTAGGATACTATTTGTGGATGTGGACTTTCTAATATGGTGGTTGCTAACCTGCCTTCTATCTCTTCTTCACAGTCATGTTCCAGAAAATCAATGCTCCTTAGTCCACTTGGTAAAGTGGAGCCTCAGATTGCATTGGTTAGTATTAACGGATCTGACACAATCCCTAAGAGTGTATTCCGGATCTTTCACGAAGAAAATGTTTGGTCCTGTTAGCTTATCCATCACAAATAACGTGCAGAAGATGTATAATTCCTTTCCTTCCATGAAGACCACGGTCTCCTCCTACCATCCTAGATACAAATTGGCACCTCGCAAAGCTTGCATAGAATATATTAGATATTGAAACAAGATGATCAACCAAAAATAGAAATCAAAAACAGCACCAGTATAAGAATGCAAAAACCTGTATTTGGAATAGATAGCACACCATAGTCCAACGTTTTGGTCCAGATAGGACCTTCTTCAGGGGGTCAACAGACAATATCCGGAAAAGATATTTATAAAACCCAAGGAGCCCCAGTGTAGTCATCAGAGGAAACATTATCTAATCATGAACCACAATACAGCACATCACAAGTGATCCTCAGTGACTTTGTCACGGCCATTTGAACAGGCGTATCAGTCCCACTCGTAGTTCCTCTCTGACATTGTGTAAAGGAGGAGAAGCCATTCTTTCTTGGCTACCATAGTGTGAGGCGTCCTCCGTGGCTGGGTAACCAAGTCCCTGGTCTTCTTAATCACCCATTGGAGACAATGTGTAGGTAAGCCTGCGGCATTCCCGGGCAGCGTATGGGCTATCAGGACCATGACGCAACCCCCCGCCAGCGGGAGAACCACCGTGTGCAGTGTGGTCCTGAAATAAAAGAAGTGAGGGAACACAGCGTCAGTGAGGGTGGGGAGAATAAACCAGGGTACATAGTTTGCGGGCTGCCTATAATTGGCTGTGTAGCCCCTGGACCATTTGCTACCGTGTGCTCACCATCAATTGAGTCTATTCCTTTGCCTGTACCTTGTGATTTGGCTATCTGGACAATTATTGCTTACTTTTTCCCCCACACTTAGATGTTTTCAAATAGCACTTGACACTGGCAAGGTGTTTGATATAATATCCTTCTTATTGCGACGTGGGATTTCATGGTACCAGATATTGGAGGGGTATTCACATAAGACTTGTGCTTATACAATGACTATCAATCATTGCTCTTTTGTATTGGAGCACCATAACTGCATCTGGTCTTCACGCATACTGATATACTGATCTTCCTTTTGTATCTTAATATATAAAATTGAAATTTGTGGGGTTGTGCTTAGTGTGGTGAATCTGATTGGTCCTGGGGTCTGTCACTCAGCCTCTGGCCAATCAGATTGGTCCGTATCCCTGTATCCCGCCCCGCACGCCTCTCATTGGCCTGCGTGGCTCTATGACGTCACCCAACTGCCACTCTCTTCTCCTCACACCGCAGCTCAACCTTCCCCCGCGTCCTCACCAACTGCCACACACCGCACAACCACCCTGTCCACTGTCCTCTTTCACCCAGCTTCCTGGCCGCCCGCTCCACCTCCCCGCCTTGCTCCCCCCTCACCCTCAGGCTCACCTCCCCCCTTCTCCCACCCCCCCCGCCCCCCCCCCCCATCCTCAGCTCTCCGTCTCTAGTATTTTCGATCCCATCATGGTCGCAAGCTCTCAGTCAACACAACAACGGTCAGAGGCGCACGGCAGGTAAACCGCCCCTCCCTCACAGACGTCCCGCCTTGTGGCATAGCTAGCTACATCTGCTCTGTTCTTTAGGAGGGCACCGTGTGGGCCCTTTTAGGCTGCAGGAAGGGGGGTGGTTCAGAGTCACCCCGGCCCAGGTATTGGAGGGGGGGGGGGATAGGGTGGAGTGTGAACTGCCCCTCACCCAGCGCCGGGCCCTCTCACCCTCCCGCTGTCACAGTCTTTCGGCCTCGCCGCGCTGGAACCGCGGGTTGAACATGGTGCCTCGCCGTTATAAACGTTAACTTCCTTAGTGAGCGAACGCGGGCTCTGAAGCATGGTTGCTTTTGGGCGGGTTGTACGGTAAAGTTCAAGTGGCTGTGTGTTAGTGCTGTAGACCTCGGGCAGGGGTGTGTCCATTATCTTGCCAACCCTAGTTGACTCCGGCTGCTTCTGCGCCATCAAAGGGGGGGCGGGGCTGATTCCCACATTTTCCGCTTTCCTAGAGACAGCTGTAGTGATTCAATATGCGGCATATGTGTACTAGACATATCCTTTATCCCTCCTGGAAAAGAGTTTCCCTTGTGTCAGGGAGTGGACTCATGAAGCTGCATCTCGGTTTTTTATAGGCACTACTAATGTCCCGAACATATGCATACATTTGTATTCCTCAACCGACTCTCTTTCGGTCTCTCTACTCTCTCTCTCATCTCATCTCTCTCGCCTCTCCTCTCCTCTTTCACTCCTCCCCTTCTCTCTCCTCCCCCCCCTCTCTCTCATCTCTCTCTCTCTCGTCTCTATATATATATCTAAATATATTGTACCTTTTTTCTTTCTATAATGCACATGGTCTATCTAGGACTACATCTGTGGAGTTATTTCTGTCCTCACTATTGATATTGTTGGGTTCAGGACAGGTACTTTTTTTACTTCCATTAAGTTATCTTCAATCACTTACAACATTGGGAGACCTGCTACGCTTTTTCCACGTTTTGTATGTAGTTTTCCTCCCAGGATTTAGGCCGCTTTTCTGTCTGATTTAGAGATTCAGAAAAATGCAAACATAGTGTTACTGGGACCAATGCACAGCTTCAACAGCTTCACAGTCTACTAGCAGCTGGTGGATGGGAAATCCATACCAGAGCACTCACGAAGGGTTCTAATTCCCTCACCTTCCTCTCCTCCTAAATGAGGAACAGGTATTTATGGCAGTCCTTTCTCCTAGAGCCTGGAGGCTGGTCTCCAACATCTCCCTGCATCCAGTTTGGGGAGGACCCCCCTTCAGTATTGCAGTACCAGAAGATGCCCCTTGAACTCTCCTTGGGATGAGTTCCCACACCTCCAGATAAAGAACAATCTGTTATTCCTATTGTCCTGTTACAATCGTGCACTGTGTTTAAACTGGAGACTGGAGATAAAGCCGCCCAGTGGTAGTTAACTCAACGGTTTGTATAAGTTAAGCCATCCCTCCGTTGGATAGCTTTCATTTGAATGCTTTGTTTCTTTAACTTAAAGGTATAGTGTGCCCTTCAATTAATATGGACTATTATTTGTAGTTGAAGCATAAACCACTGAAGGTGACGGACTGCAGCACCCTCACAAATTTAATATCCTTAAAGTTGTCAGTCCCCTCAGGGACAGAATTAAACAGACAGAACCTGAATGATTACAATACTGTGGCTACGTGTTTATCTCTTTGCTGTTTTGGCACCCTAGAATACTGTGGTCATAAGATCCCGGACATATTGCAGCACTAGTAAGGAAGGCCGTTTGTCCACAATATATTAAAACATTTAATAAGTGATGATTTGGGCTCTGAATGAACTGTTAAAGCTCTGGAGAGAGTATTACATTTAGGTACACATTTTTGCTACCAACCAGATTTTTGTGTATTAGTGCACTCATAGTTTTTGTCCTATAATAAAAGCAGGGAGCGAGGCCCCGGCAGATTATATACTGTAGCTAATCATATTTTTGGTCCATTTCTTTCTTGGAGGTTGGAAATGGATATATATCCTGATTGCAATTGAGTAAAGGGGTTAATATTAACTCATTGAATTTCCATTGACACGGTAGAAAGTGTGAGTTTGCATAGAGTAAGTAGCTTGTGCTATATTACCACAGGTTTGCAATTCTGAGCCACGTTGCCTCCACTTATGTTGTTCATGGCAAGCGGTATACGGGGGACGGATTGATAGAGGAGACTTTTGATCCACTTCTTGAGGGACCTTTTGCGAATGAAAATTGGACAAGCTTCGAGGCTGGTATTAGCCCTTGTTCTGTATTGCAGACACACAGGTGGCATCGTGACAGTCCCTAATACCATCACCCGAGTACGTCCCTCTCTCCCCACCCTACCACCCTCTCATTCCGTCTCCTTCCCCTCCTCCTCTCTCCATGCACAATGAGCCAGCACCTTCCTACTCCTCCCTCCTTCTCGTCGTCCCACCTTCCCTCCTATACCTCCCTATTATCTCACATGTCTCTAATACCTTCCCATGATTCCCCTGCCCCTAATACCCCTCCCTATATCCCGCACTGCTCTACTACCTCCGCTATATCCCAATGCCCTAATACCGTCCCTAGTTTACCATACTGCCACTATAGATCCCGTTTTACTCTCTATATACCACCCTTTAACCACACTGCTCATTGGTGTTCCTGCTCCTATAATAACCGCCCCGTTGTAACAACACAGACCATGTGCCAGAAAGTATTTGGTGAAAATATATAATATTTATTGAAACCAACAATAAAAATAATTTATTTCTGAGATTAAAGTTAATAAAAAGTGGCCACATACATTCATGCTTAATCTGAAATACAGTCTGGTGGCTGACACTCCCAAGATTAGCTATACAGGGTCTGGCTCGGGTACCCTGGTCGGCACGAGCTCCTCATTGTAACGGGGATCCTTCGTAAATAGGCGTCTCAATTAACCATCCGTTTTGTCAATATAAGGGGGTAAATATATTAACTCCTTCTTCATTATACGGGGGATCATTAAACCACATTCTACAATTATAGGGGTCCTTCATAAATAAATCCCTCTGCATTATAAGGGGGTCTCATATAACCGACCTCTTCATTAGGGTCGGTCTCTCTATTAACCCCCTTGGTAAGCACAGTACAGCAGACAAAAATAGATAGATGACGACATGACAGCGCAGCATAGAATGAATCATGAAACCAGAACCCGGAGATGAGAGTAAACAGACAGATGCAGAGAGATGATAGCATGAAAGACAGACAGAGCAGAGAGATGAGAACAGGACATACAGACAGAACAGAGAGATAGAACATGACAGACAACAGAAGCCATAGAGATAAGCAGGACAGACAGAGCAGATAGATGAAACTGACAGACGAATATGGGGACAATGCAAATGGTGACACAGTTTTTCGTCCAATGAGTGAGACTGCTCAAATGAGGAGACTACCCTACCAATGAGTGAGACGCAAACCCCCTCCCCCAAAACAAATGAGTAGACTGCCCCTCCCAATTAGTGAGACTGCCCCTCCCAATGATGAGACTACCCCTCCCAAATAGTGAGACTTACCCTACCACTGCCCACCTTTATTAGTGAGAAATCCTCCTAGAAATTAAACTCATGTTTTATTACCGAGACTTAGTCCTAATGAGAGACTGTTGCTGATCAAGAACGTCATAGTAAATCTGACAGGAAATGTTATGTGTAGGTCAATATGATGTCATCTAGATTGGGTGTGAAAGTCATAGTGATCCATGTGATTTCATATGTTGTCAGTTGGTGTCATAGTGAAATATAAACCCTTTGGTTTTGATCCTGAGGGGAATATTCCGCATCCAGATAGGATTTCAGTGTGTGCGGTTCAATCAGTGTGGTGCCACAGTGCATCCAATATACTGAATGAGTAACATGCGGGCATTTGGCTTCTAGATGTGCTCTAACACATGTAGCTCAAGAGTCGCGCACGACGCTGCTCGTTGACCCCGGCACTTGGGCGCCCTCGTTACACACTACCAGACTGGCGATCAGTTGACGAGGACCCTGGCTGGCCGTCTAGGGTGAAGCCGTCTCTGTAGATAGAGACCCTGTGACTCTCACGGGACCAATGTCTCTGCAAGGGGGAAGAGAGGGCTTGTGAGAGACAACTAGAGATACAATACCAGATACAGACACAATCCATCCGCAAACACAGGCTCAAAGATCAACACTACTAACTCCAAAACCAGCTCACGACACCCAGAGTAAACAACAGACAACCAACTACTTCGCACTACAACCACAAAGGAATAGTACTAATTTGGCTTCAATCAATAGTACCCCCGAACAGAAGCGATAATTTCTCATGAAACAATGACCACCAAACTCATCATGAAACCCTACTGATAGAACATCGTTATACTGCAGAGAAACAACACACCATATCACTACAAAGATACATGTCTATCTGCTACTCAGAAGAGCTGTCCCAACTCCCCCATCCTCCTGCCACATCACCCAGAGCTGGCCCGAAGAGGCTCATCTCTCCCAGTCTCCCCTCGTTAAAGCCCAACATCTGTATGACCCTTGCAACTAGCTCCTGTAAGCCCATGATCATTAACTACCCAAGCGCGTGGCTGGGGGTAAGTTACTCTTAGCGTGGACGGGCCTACTTCTGCATACTTGTTACCGCTACCCACACTGTAGACTCCCATTTCCCCTAGCTCTGCATGCCATCCTGTTACCTACCACTACCGAACAGCTGTAGACACATGTGCACCTACCTCTGCATCGATCGTACCTACCCAACATCTTTATGAACCTTGTTGCACCTAGCTCTCTGCATGACATATGTAGGTGACTTATCCACTTATGTGTGATACAGATTATAATTGTAGGAGAGAGATATGTGAGGGAGTCCAGAGAGTATATGTGTAAGAGATATAATGTGGTGAGAAGAGATTTATTGTGTGAGATAATTATACTGTATGTTGTAAGATTATATTGCATGATAGAGATTTTATTGTGAGACGATGAGATGTTCGTGTGATGAGAGAGATTTACGTATGTTGAGCGAGATTCTAATGTGTGAGAGAGAGATTATATCTGTTAGAGACGAGATTATCCGTGTGCGCGCTTCTCGGTGGTGCGCGAGACTGGCTGTGTGAGAGAGTATGGTGGTAGTTTAATAAAGTCACTAGACAATATATGGTCACTTACCCGACTGTACGACCTTTGGCCTTTGCAGACCAGGACCCTCCACATGGAAGGCTGCTTTGTGCAGCGTTGTCCGCAAGCGGTTCTGGAATAAATCTCTGCCACAATCTGCGTCCGAACAACTAGCGTCCCCAGATCAAGCTGTACACAAGACCCCACAATGTCAGCACACACCATATCCTCGCTGTGCAAACTTGTAACACCAAACACACATGTCACAACCGCACTCTTCCGTTCACTGTAAGCACAAGGAACAAGACATTGTCACATGGACCACAGCTCGCCCTTACCACCTGTAAACAGGACACACAATGTCCACTCTTACAATCCCCTCCCCGTGTGCAACTTGTTAACACATCACAATTTGCATGCAACCCAGACTCATCTACACACAATATCGCTACCACCCCTTGATGATCAGAGTCTGGGGTCCGTGTTCTAAACGTGTGCTGTTTTGCAACTTTCCTTCTGCCCCCGTCTCTCGCACGGTTTCCGGAGACAGTGATTATCCTCGCTCCCTGATCCAACGACCTGCGACTGGTACTCTTACTCCGAGTTCACCTCCACCAACAATCCCTCTCCCCACACCCGCCTTATTCTGTAATCAAGAGACACGGACCTGAGAAACGGGTTAGAGACAACGGGGTGAGAACAAGGGTGGGAGAAGGTACACAGGGTGAGAGCAGAACACAGGAGAGAGAGACTGTAAGTATCATCGCTGCCTGAATCAACGCACCTGCCCCTTGTACTTGAGTACGTCACCACAATCCCCACTGCCTATCTATATCAGGGAGAGAAGCTGACATGAGAAACGGGTGTAGAACACGGGGTGAGAGACACGGGGTAGAGACCGGGGTGAGAGACCATGGGTGAGAGAGACACTGATTGTAGACAGACTGTAAGTATCCTCGCCCCCCTGATCCACGAATGCACCTGGTCTCTGAGTACCGCCACTGTGTCCTACCACACATCTCCCCCGCCTTACGTCTATATCAAATAAACGGTGGCATCGAGTGAGACCCGGGGATCGACGAGACAAATGGGATCGATGGAGACCGGGTGAGAGAAACTGAGACACGGGGAGCAAGGAGACACGGGGGAGCGAGGAGACAAACGGAGCGAGGGAGCCGGGGAAGAGGGCAGACATTGGGAGAGAAGGAGAACCACTGGGAGAGAGGGAGACCGGGGATTGAGGGAGAACACTGGGAAGAGAGGGAGACACGGGGGAAGAGGGAGACACGGGGAGCGAGGGAGACAACAACGGTGAGAGAGGGAGACTAAGGGGAAAAGGGAGACGGGCCGAAGGAGACACGGGGAGCGAAGGAGACACGGGCGAGGGAGACCGGGAGGTGACCGTGGGAGATAGTGGTGACACGGGGCGCGAGGTAGACACGGGGCGCAGATGAGACTGGGAGCGAGGGAGACCCGGGGAAGCGAGGGAGACACGGGGAGAGAGGGAGGACACGGGGACGAGGGAGACACGGGGAGCGAGGGATACACCAATGGACGAGGAGACACGGTGAGAGAAAGGGACACGGGGAGCGAGGAAATACGGGGAGAGGGAGACCAGGGGAGAGAGTAGACACGGGAAGGGGAGAGACATCGTGGAGAGAGGGAGACAGCGGGGAGTGAGGGAGACACGGGGAGAGAGGAGACACTGGGACAAGAGGGAGACGGGAGAAGGATACACAGGTGAGCGAGGGAGACACAGGGAGGGAGACAAACGGGAGAGAGGGTGACACGGGAGAGAGGGGTGAACACGGGGCGCGATGGACGACATGGGGCGCGAGGGAAGCCACGGGACGAGGAGACACGGGGAGCGAAGGGAGACAACGGGAGAGCGGCGACACGGGGACGAGCGGGAGACACCGGGGAGCGAGGGAGACACGGGAGCGAGGGACACGGTGAGCGAGGGACACACTGGGAGAGAAGGAGACACGGGAGCAGGGAGACACGGGTAGAGAGGGAGAAACACGGGAGAGAGGCCGACACGGGGAGAGCGGGAGACACGGGGAGCGAGGGAGACATCGTGGAGAGAGGGAGACAACGGAGCGAGGGACACCAGACGAGGGAGAACAACACGGGGAGCGGGGAGACACGGGAGAGGGAGCACATGGTGAGAGAGGTTGAGACACGGGGAGCGAGGGAGACCGTGGCTAAGAGAGTGAGACACTTGGAGCAGGGGGAAGACGCGGGATGATATGAGAGACAACCGACGGGGGAGAGAGGGAGACACGGGGAGCGAGGAAGACCGGGAGAGAGGGAGACCGGGAGAGGGAGACATGGGGACGAGGGAGACACGGGATCGAGGGAAGACCTTGCGAGCGAGGTAGACACAGGGAATAGAATGCCAAAGAATCATTACATAACAAGCGCTGTCATGTGTCCAATGCCACACGCAGTGTGTTGATAGTGACAGCCCACTGTTGTACATTGGTGACCGCCCGCATATGCACCACACATACATAAATATATATCTCGTACTCTCCCCCGGGTTGCACAAACACCACTCGCAGGTCTCCTCCTTGAACGAGTCTTTTGCAGACCCGTTATAAAACTGCCCGCCAACCACTCACTGGACAGAGATACGGAGCGCCGGCTGTTGCTTGCCTATTCTTCACTGTCTCCACACACCCACGTTGATGTCACTGCCCATGATGACACCATCTCTGTGACTCGATGTGCCCAGTGATATGTCACATATTTTCTGTCTGCCGCTCCCGCACGCCAGCGTCTTGTTACCTTACCTACTGTGCGGTTCCGTTGCGTACCGCGTTACGCTCCTCTGCTGAGCCTGGTATCAGGGGGGGGGTGAACAAGTTTACACGAAGCGTACGCGTGGACTGTGTGACTCGTGACAGTGTGACACAGAGTGACAGAGTGTGACAATGCACACCTATCTTCTGTAGTCTGACACGTGAGTAACCCCCTCATGGTTTATGTACGGTGGTAATTCCTTCTTGGTGTGTATATTGTTGCATAGTTATGTATAGAGTTACCATCTGGGCACTGTCAACAGGTAGTTAATCCTCCCCTTGTGTGTGTATCATACTATATAGTGTTATTTACACTCAAGTACTTTACGTAGGTTGCAGCCTTCCCTTGGTTGTGTAATAGCAGTTGTATAGTGTTATCATTACCCTCGGGCACTTGTATACAGGTAGGATATATCCTCCTTTTGTGTGGTATAATACATATAGTGTTAGTACCCCCTGGGTAACTTATACAGGTTCGGTATATCCTTCCCTTGTGGTGTGTATAGCATGTATAAGTTGTTATACCCTCAGGGGTACTTATACAGGTACTGCTATATCCCCTCTTTGCGTGTGTATAGCATTGTAGGTGGGTTATTACCTACCCTCGGGTAAACTTGTACCGGTAGGTTATCTACGCCCGTTGTGTGGTTATTCAGTGATGTGTTATTACCCTCAGGGTACTTGTAGCAATGTAGGTTCTAGCCTCCCTTGTGTTCTGGTATAGCAGTGTTATAGTGTTTATACCCTCTGGGTACTTGTACAGTAGTTTATACCTCCCTTGGTTTGTATAGGCAGTGTAATAGTGTTATTACCCCGGGGTACTTGTACAGGTAGGTTATATCCTCCCTTGCGTGTGGTATAGCAGTGTATAGTGTTATTACCCCGGGGTACTTATACAGGAGGTTGTATCCTCCCGTGTGGTGGTGTAAGAGTGTATAGTGGTATTACCCTCGGGTAACTTATACAGGTAGGTTATATCCTCTCTTCTTGCGTATGACCCCACGGCTTTTGTGCTGATACATATTCCACTCCGCTTCGCTCCTCCCGTGGACTTCTTGAACTGCCCGTTCGGCATCCGCTGGTAGAACACTTTGTCACTGGTGTTCACCTGTGTGACACAACACCACACTAAGTATCACAACCATAACCCCACAACAGAGTAACACCACCACACAACGAAGTAACAGAACAAATGAACACAACAACACAACACAATAGACTTACCCCAAAAACTCCATGTGTCCCCGTTCAGCGGATTTTGTGGCGTAATGAAGCGTGTTCCCGTCGTGTGTATAGTTTCAGGGAGGGTGTTTATCCATTGGCTAAGATCCAGTTCATGCCACCGACCCCCGGGCCACCATGCGAAATATAACCCCTGGTATTCATTCCCCTCCCCGCGGCTGTGTATTTTTGGGGGGTGTCCCACGGTGCCTGTGTATGTTGGGGGTTGTACTCAACATGTTTTAGTGTTTTGGAGTGTTTATCCGCCCGGGTGCTGTGTGTTTTTTTTTGGGGGGTCTACCGACTTTCTATTAGTCATTGTGTGTTTTGGGGGTGTGTAACCGTGATTTTTGTGTTGGGGGGTGTTACCCAGTGTGGTGTGTGTTTTGTCTAGGGGGCCGTGTTACTTTTTCCTCTTTGTTCTTTTTGGGGTGTTACTTCTCCGTTGGTGCTATGTTGTTGGGGAGGTGAGGGTGTTTTACAGCTGTTGTGTGTTGTCTTTTGGGGGCGTTAACCATGGTGTCTGTGTTTTGGGCGGGTGTTACTTACTATTACTTACTGCGGCGTTTTTGTGGTTTTGGGGGGTGTTCCGGGTGGTGTTGTGTTTTTGGAGTGGGTGTTACCACGGTGTGGTGTTTTTTGGGGGGCGTCCGTGTTTTTTGTTTTTTTTGTGTGGTTTTTTCCTGCATGGTTTGTGTGTTTTGTTGGGCGTTAACCGTTTTGGTGTGTGTTTTGTGGGTTGTTACCACCCGCCTTTTTTGTTTTTGTTTTTTTTTTTTTTCTTTCCCCCATTTGTTTTTTTTTTTTTGGTGTTTTTTTCCTCCCGTTGGTCCTGTTTTTTTTTTTTTTTTTTTTTTTTATCTTTCCTTTTTTTTTTTTTTGTGTTTTGTTTTTTTTACCCTCCTTTTTTGTTTTTTTTTTATTTTTGTTTTCATTTTCCCCCGTTTTTGTTTTTTTTTTTTTTATCGCGCAAACACGGTGTGTGTGTGTGTTTTGGGGGGACGTTACCAGTGGTGATGTGTTTTGGGTTGTACACTGGTGTACATGGTGTTTTTGGTGTGCGTTACCTACCTACTTTTGAGTCGTTGGTGTGTGTGTTTTATGGGGTTGTTGACCTGACTTTTGTTTTTGTGTTTGTTGATGGTTTTCCCTTGTTCTTTCGCCCCTTCATTGCGTAACCGTGTTTTTTGTTTTTTTGTTTTTTTGTTGCTTTCCCGGTTTTTTTTTGTTTTTTTTGTGTTTTGTCCCGAGGTGGCTTTTTTTTTTTTTTTTTTTTTTTCTTTCCACCTTTTTTTTTTTTTTTTTTTTTTTGTATTCTCCAGGGTGGACCTGCTCCAAAAAACCCCCGCGAGGAACATTTAGCCTTTTTTTTTTTTTTTTTGTTTTTTTTCGTTTCCTAACTTTGTTTTTTTTTTTTTTTTTTTTTACCACCCTAGTGCCTGTTGTGTATGTTTTGGGGGGCGGTTACCTGTGTGGTGTGGTTTTGGGTTGTTACTCACGGTGTGTGTGTTTTGGGGTGTGTTAACTCCACGTGGTGTGTTTTTGGGTTATTGTCCCCCGTCTTGTGTTGTTGTGTGTTTTGGTGTTCGTTACCCCCGGGTGTGTGTGTTTTTTGGGTTTTTTAACCCACGGGGTTTGTGTGTGTGTTTTTTGGGTTTTTTCCCAACGGTGGTTTGTTTGTTTTTGGGGGGGGGGGGGCGGTTACTGCCGGTGGTGTGTCTGTTATGGGACTGGACATGTTTAGATGACGCCTCCGTCCCTTTTTCCTCTTCCATATTACAATCACAACAATAGAGTAGCACAACCACTCAGCAGAAAACTACAAAACAACATAGCGTGACAATCAAACAGCACAATAGAATAAGGGCTGTTATATAGTGCCCCGTGCTACTCCTCCGTTGCTCGGGGGCATTTAATCTTGTCTTGGTTAGTCATGGTGAGGCGTGGAACCGGACGACAGAGGGAGAAGAGGGGAAGAATATTTTTGCTCTGCTACCCCCGCGCTGTAATGTATCGTGTGTGTGTGTGTGTTTGTGTGTGATGTGTTGTTTGTGTTTTGTGTTTGTTTGTTTGTGCTGTGTGTGTTTTTTTATGTATAAATTATCGTTGTGTGTGGTGTGTGTGTGTTTATGTATAATCGTGTTGTGTGTGTGGTGTTGTGGTATGTATAAATGCTGTGTGTGTGTTGTGTGTGTGTGTTTGTTGTCAAAGTTAAATAAAAAATATTTTTATTGTGGCTACATATTATTAACTCACACAATCTATCACACACATACACACCACACATACACATACACACACACACATACATACACACACACACACACACACAGTACCTTTCGCTCAGCTAGTCATACACAAAAAAAGCGTGCGTCATGGCCGCGCGGTCCGCACAGCCGCGCGCCCGCGCACTACTATAGAACAAGCCTAAATAACTACTATGGAAGAATGTAAACTGAATACATCGTGATCGAGTTATTGCAGCACAAATAGAGAAGATACAAATAGTTTCTTTATAGGAATACCTTATCGGGTGCCGGCATACAGCTGCCCCTGGCTCCCAAAAGTCTGACTCAGCCCCGGGGTTTGTGTGGGGGGTGGGCTGCTAGCCTAGGAAAGGGGTGTGATGCTGCACATACTCTACTGTAATTCGTGGTGTAATCTTTTTAGGGGTGAGGAGGATTGGGACATGGAGGCGTCATTTTAATGATTCTAAATATTGTGAATCGTATTCTAATTACAACACTAAATACCCTACCAAACCATTACCCCTCAGACTGCAGGAGCCTGATTAAACCCTCAGCAGTATTATGCCTTGAGTTTGTAATTGTAGTTTCATTAGTATTAATGCGTATGTCATGTAAATCAAATAGTCATTTATTGAGTATGTCCTTCAGTTCAGTATTGTTATTTTGTATGCCATGCAGAACAACATGGTAATTAATTGAGCATCCATGTCAGTTCAGTAGTATTAATTTAGAATAGTCATGTATTCATAATATTTTTATTGGAGTAATGACCATCAGCTGCTAGTGGTTGGAGTGTCACAGACCGGAGGAGACCAATCAGCTAGCTTGAAGCGTGTGACACCGAGTACAGCAGTGAGTACAGCAGTGAGTACAGCACCGAGTACAGCAGTGAGTACAGCAGTGAGTACAGCAGTGAGTACAGCACCGAGTACAGCACCGAGTACAGCACCGAGTACAGCACCGAGTACAGCACCGAGTACAGCACCGAGTACAGCACCGAGTACACAGATCTGTGATGTCCTCTGTACACTTTTTCCTTTTAAACCATAACATGTTTACACCATTCCCACAAGTATACACTATACTGTTAAACACTCTGAGTGTGTGAATATTTGTGAGAAAAGAAAGAAGTTCCGGCGCAACTGCGCATGACAAGAATCCAAGCTGCTTCCGGATGAATACGAAAACTTTATTTGCACATGACACACAAGGCTACACCACGATCACCCCCACATGACGACATTGACACCCTTGGTGCACATACCAAGCACCGAAGCGCAACACAGTTTTTCCTTGTTAGAATATTTGTGAGAGTTTAAGGACTATTATTAGCATCAAGGTCTATAACAGAACCAGCAGAAACCATATCAATATTTCAGTTTAATCCCTGCCTTTAAGAACTAGATTCCAGTTGTCATCCATAGACAGAATATCAGAGGCATAATAATAGCCAGCGAGGACAGGGTAGGGATGAGGTGGGAAAAGACCAGCGCGATAAGGTAGGATCACAAGAAGATGACTGGAGTCACTACAAGGCAGGTGCAGGTGGATCGGCACAACATTCAAAGAATAAGGACAATGGCACAACTCCATAGGCGGTTCATTCTGTAGAAAGATGGAAGTCTATATTAACGTATCATAAAGATATAAAATGGAGCAGAATAATACTTCTATACTGTATATCATAGTATTGTATTGTATTGTATTGTATGTCTTTATTTATATAGCGCCATTAGTGTACATAGCGCTTCACAGTAGTAATACATGTGGTAATCAAATAAATAACAGATAATATAAATAACAGATCATGGAAATAAGTGCTTTAGACATAAAAGTAACATTTCGGAAGAGGAGTCCCTGCCCCGAGGAGCTTGCAGTCTAATTGGTAGGTAGGGAGAACGTACAGAGACAGTAGGAGGGAGTTCTGGTAAGTGCAGACGCACTTACCAGAACTCCCTCCTACTGTCTCTGTACGTGACGGCTGTGACATACGCGGAAGAGAATCCTGAACGCTGTGAAGCTGTCTATACCTGCACCACCATACAACGAGCTGCGGTTCTCTCCTCCACCTGATTTGTACATGGCGAATGTGAGTGTAATATACTCGTGTTAATTGTCTGATTAATACAATATTGGAATAGTATGCACTATTGTGGCTTTTCTTCTTATCCATACATATCCGTGCCTTGAGGGAT
This sequence comes from Ascaphus truei, assembly GCA_036426205.1. Taxonomy (NCBI): domain Eukaryota; kingdom Metazoa; phylum Chordata; class Amphibia; order Anura; family Ascaphidae; genus Ascaphus; species Ascaphus truei. The sequence continues at coordinate 18,683,266 of CM071584.1, read as the reverse complement.
TTCCCTGTTACCATTCAAAGGGCTCCAGTCAGAGAGAGAAGGATCTCTGACACGTGATATTTTCTGCGATCTATGTGAGTTCAATTCTATAGATTACATCTATCTGCACAGTGTTTACCATCTGCACTATATATGTTATTCTCTTTTTTGCATATTTTGCTACACCTGCTTGTGCTCCTCCTCATCTCCAAGAAACAATATAAGTACCACGCTCTAACCGATTGCGCCACTGGAGCAAATGCTTGTGTTTTTCCATGTTTATCTTTGCGAATACAGAAGAAAAATTAATGTAATTATTTAGATGGGGGATATTTTTCTATTTAATTTTAATTAAAGACATTACTTTTCCAAAATGATTTTACATTTCACATTGTCACTGAGGCAAAAACGTGTCCTTAATCTGTACACAAGAAAACATTTTAGTAAAAAATTGAAACTTTCTTAAAATATATAAGTACTTCAGTATTAGGTGATACCTTTTTTATTTGGACTAAAAACAATTGATTTAAAATGAGAGTTTTCCTCTCTTCCTCAGGTCACAATACTGATTTACAAAATATTCTAAGAATTAAACTGATTGGAAAAGGAAAAAAGAAATATATATATATATATATGTACATAACCATATCAAATCTAGTGTGTGTATGCCCGCAGACCTGGCCAGTCCCCAGTACTAAAGTGGGTAAGGGTATAACACACACCCACAGCAGTGAGGGCGTGCCCAGAGTGTGGTAAGGTGCGTTGCCGGGCCTGGTGAGAAAGGGTTAACGATATACTTGCTGAGTCCGGGGTGCCAGATGTCGGAGGGTTAATGTCCAAGAGCCGTGGGTCCAGGGCAGGAGAAAGCAGTGTAGGGAGGTCCAAAGCAGAGTCCAGGGGTAGCGAGGTACACGTAGTCAAACAGAGCCGAGATCAATCCAAAGGTATCCAAACAGGGGCAGGGACAGGTACAAGAGCTGTAACAGATAACAGAGCTTGGCATAGACACTGCACACACAGGAGTTACAGTGAAGCTATGCAGAGCAAGGAAGGAGAGGGCAGACTGGGGTTATAAATGCAGGAGGGCCAATAGCAGCAAGGGGTGGAGCAGAGGCCTGTCTGGGTGAACGCAGGGATAGGTCCAGGTGAGCAGGAAGGGAGACAGGGGTGTGATCCACGGTAATAGTGTGCAGATGATGGGGGGCAGAGCCAGCAGCGCGAGAGGGCTGGTAAAACGATCGGGTGTGTGCGCCCTCTGTAAGGCTGACGTGCGCATGCCCTGGTCGCGTGCGTGAGCATGCGGCGTGCACCGCGGAGGAATGGCTCAGCATGGGATAGGAACAGGTGAGAGACTGAGGAAGCGGGGAACTGGGGCAGCGAGCCGTGGGGCCTGATGTGACGGGGACCCACTGAGAGGCGCATGTCCCCCGATCCGTTACAGTGTGAAGCGTTAAGATGTTAACACACTTTATGCCTCATTGTATTGTATTGTATGTCTTTATTTATATAGCCATGCTTGACAGGCCATGAAACGAGAAAAAGAAAAACAAACACAAATCATAGCGTAACACTGCAAGGTAAAACAGTACTACACTAAGAAACATAAAACAGTGAGACTCCTAGTGACAATTATAAAATAAACAATTTTAATAAAACTAGGACTATGCCATAAAATAAGCACTGAAATATTATGAGAACAGCTGGTCATCCGGTGGTGGAAAAATCAGAGGGCAGGTGACACAGTCACTCTGAGTTTGGCATTGAACTTTTATGTTGGACATTTGGTCTAGAGCTATCAATATCTGTTAGCTCCTGGCAATCAGACCGCAGCCCCTGTCCCTTTAAGTATACTGGAACACTCGCGCGCAGGCGCGCTGAGACAACCTGTGAACCAGGAGGAGGAAGTGAGGGGAGCCGGCCACACGTGCTGTTGCGCTGTGCACCCTGAAGACCAGCCTCCATCACCGGCACTGTTCCTGTGTACCTCTGAAGGGATTTCGGGCGTGAGTACCGGCGGAGCAGAGCTCAAACTCTGCAAGGAATATCTCCTGCGCCGAGAGGACTCTGTTGTTCCATCGCGTGTATTAACCCTGCTTGTTGTAAGTAGGGCTCTGATTTTTCCACCACCGGATGACCAGCTGTTCTCATAATATTTCAGTGCTTATTTTATGGCATAGTCCTAGTTTTAATAAATTGTTTATTTTATAATTGTCACTTGGAGTCTTACTGTTTTATGTTTTTTAGTGTAGTACTGTTTTACCCTGCAGTGTTGCGCTATGATTTGTGTTTGTTTTTCTTTTTCTCGTTCCATGGCCTGTCAAGCATGTGTGCAGATTCCTTGAGGATCACAGGACTTTCCATTTGAACTTTTGGCGCCAGGTTTTTTTCTTTCACGTTGTTATCTGTTTGTACTAGCAGTAGGTACCAGGCAGCCTACCTTTATGATAAGGATATTATTTATTATATATCACATTGGTGTTTAAACTTTAGCGCTCTCACATTTCTCTTTTTCAATGTTTGGAGAGTATCTTTCTTATAGCTCCCCATTGTGTAATAAATGTATCGATGAATCTAATTGTTTTCTCATCTTTGCCATTCGTTCTACTATTGTCAATTAGAAGTTGTGGTCGTGGAGTAGCTAAAGCTCTTTTGTATGCCTTTTGAATATTTTTCTGGCTATGTCCTCTTTCTTTAAACCTTTTCTTCATATCCTCAGCTTGGATCTTGTATTCTTTAATAGTTGAGCAGTTTTTTCGTAATAGAAGAAACTGCCCAATGGCTATATTGTCGATGGTATGTCTTGGATGATGGCTATTAGCCAGTAGGATACTATTTGTGGATGTGGACTTTCTAAATATGGTGGTTTCTAACCTGCCTTCTATCTTCTTCTTCACAGTCAGGTCCAGAAAATCAATGCTCCGTGAGTCCACTTGGAAAGTGAGCCTCAGATTGCATTGGTTAGTATTAAGGATCTGTACAAAATCCCTAAGGAGTGTTTCCGGATCTTTCCATAGAAGAAAAATGTTGTCTGTGTAGCGTATCCATAACAAGACGTGCGAAGTGTATAATTCCATTTCTTCCATGAAGACCACGGTCTCCTCCTACCAGCCTAGATACAAATTGGCACCTCGAAAGCTTGCAATAGATAGATAGATAGAACAAGATGATCACCAAAAATAGAAATCAAAAAACAGCACTCAGTATAAGATGCAAAAACCTGTATTTGGAATAGATAGCACACATAGTCCAACGTTTTGGTCCAGAGAGGACCTTCTTCAGGGAGGTGCAACAGGACAATAGCAGTGAAAGATATTTATACCCAAGGAGACCCCAGTGTAGTCAATCAGAGGAAACCAATTATCTAATCAGGAAACCACAAGACAGCACATCACAAGGGATCCTCAGTGACTTGCAACGGCCATTTTGAACAGCTGTGATCAGTCCACTCGTAGTGCTCTCTGAGCATGTGTGTAAGGAGAGAAGCCATTCTTGCTACCATAGTGTGAGGCGTCCTCCGTTGCTGGGTAACCAAGTCCTGGCGTCTAATCACCATTGGAGACAATTGTAGGTAAGCCTGCGCATTCCACGGGCAGCGTATGGGCTGATCAGGGACACAAGACGCAACCCCGACAGCGGGAGAACCATCGTGTGCAGTGTGGTCCTGAAATAAATAAGTGAGGGAACAAGCGTCAGTGAGGGGTGGGGGAGAATAAACACAGGGTACATAGTTTTGCGGGCTGCAGATAATTGGCTGTGTACCCCTGGACCATTGGCTACAGTGTGCTCACCATCCCATGTGAGTCTATTCCTTTGCTCTGTACCTTGTGATTTGGCTATCTGGACACTTATTGCTTACTTTTCCCCAACACTTAGATGTTTCAATAGCACTGGACACTGGCAGGTGTTTGATATAATATCCTTACTTCATTGCGACGTGGGATTTCATGGTACCAGATTATTGGAGGGGTATTCCACATAAGACTTTGCTATACAATGACTAATCATTGCTGCTTTTTGTATTGGAGCACCATACTGCATTGGTTCTATCAAGCAATACTGATATACTGATATTCCGTTTTATCTTAATATATAAAATTGAAATTTGTGGGGTTGTTGCTAGATGTGGTGAATCTGATTGGTCCGTGGGTCTGTCACTCAGCCTCTGGCCAATCAGATTGGTCCGTATCCCTGTACCGCCCCGCACGCCTCTCATTGGCCTGCGTGGCTCTATGACGTCACCCAACTGCCACTCTCTTCTCCTCACCCGCAGCTCACCTTCCCCCTCGGCCTCACCCAACTGCCACACACGCACAACCACCCGGCCACTGTCCTCTTCACCCAGCGGCCTGGACCCGCTCACCTCCCCGCCGGCTCCCCCCATCACCCTCAGCTCACCTCCCCGCCGGCTCCCACCCCCCCCCCCATCCGCAGCTCTCAGTCTCTATGGATTCGATCCCATCATGTCGCAAGCTCTCAGGTCCAACAACGGTCAGGCGCACGCAGGTACAGCCCCTTCCCTCACAGACTCCCGACTTGTGGCAATGCTAGCTACATCTGCTCTGTTCTTATAGGGCACCGTGTGGGCTTTTAGTCTGCAGGAAGGGGGGGTGGTTCAGAGTCACGCCCGCCCAGGTATTGGAGGGAGGGGGGGGATAGGGTGGAGTGTGACTGCCCCTCACCCCCCGGCCGGGCCCCTCACCCGCTGCACAGTGAGTTCGGCCTCGCGCTGGGACCGGGTTGAAATGGCGCGCGCGTTATAACGATTAATTCCTTATGTGAGCGAAACGCGGCTCTGAGCAGGTGCTTTGCGGGTGTGTACGGTAGAAGTGTCCCAGTGGCTGTGTGTTATGTGCTGTAGTACCTCGGGCAGGGGTGTGTACATTATCTCTGCACATAGTGACAGCCGGCGGCTTCTGCGCCAGCAGGGGGGGCGGGGCTGAGTCCCACATTCCGCTTCCTAGAGACAGCTGTATGTGCATTCATATAGCGCAGTATGTATAGACATAGCCTTTAGCACTCATGGGAAGAGAGTTCTCTTGTGTCAGGGTAGTGACTCATGAAGCTGCGATCTCGGTTTAGGCCACTAATAAGTGTCCCGAACAGATGCATACATTTGTATTCATGCAACCGACTCTCTTTCGGTTCTCTCTCTCTCTCTCTCTCTCTCTCTCTCTCTCTCTCTCTCTCTCTCTCTCTCTCTATATATATATATATATATTGTACCTTTTTCTTTTCTATACTGCACAGGGTCTATCTAGGACTACATACTGTGGAGTATTTCTGTCCTCACTATTTAGTTTGGGTCAGGACAGGTACTTTATTTTCACTTCATTAAGTGATATATCTTCAATCACATTACAATTGGTGAACTGCTACGTTTTTCACGTTTTGTATGTATGTTCCCAGGATATTAGGCAGCTTTCTGTCTGATTTAGATCAGAAAATGCAAACATAGTGTTACTGTGATCCAATGCACAGCTTCACAGTTACTGAGGCTGGTGGATGGGAAATCCAGACCAGAGATCACAATGGTTCTAATTCCCTCACCTGCTCTCCTAATAGAGGAACAGGTATTTATGGCAGTCTTTCTCCTAGAGCCGGGAGGCTGGGGCTCCACAGCTCCCTGCATCCAGTTTGGGGAGGACGCCCCCTTCAAGTATTGCAGTATCCAGAAGGATTGCCTTGACTCTCTTGGGAATGAGTTCCCACAACTCCAGATAAAGACAATCTGTTATTCCTATTGTACGTTACAATTTGCACTGTTTAAAACTGGAGACTGGAGATAGCCAGCCAGTGTGTTAGTTAGACACGGTTGTATAGTTAGCCTCCCTACAGTGGAGTAGGCTTTCATTTTATGCTTTGTTTTTTCCTTAAAGGGATAGTGTGCCTGAATTATATTGTCTATTATTTATATGAAGCATAAACCACTGAAGGTGAAGGACTGAGCACCTCAAATTTATATCCGTTAAAGTTGCAGTCCCCTACAGGGACAGAATTAAAACAGACAGAAGCCTGAATGATACAATACTGTGCTACGTGTTATCTCTTTGTCTGTTTTGCAACCCTAGAAGACTGTGTCATAAAGATCCCGGACAGATGGCAGCACTAGGTAAGGAAGCCGTTTGTCACAATATATTAAAACATTTAATAAGTGATGATTTGGGCTCTGAATGAACTGTTGCACGCTCTGGAGAGAGTATTTACATTTAGGGACACATTTTGCTACAACAGATTTTTGTGTATTAAGTGCATAGTTTTTTTTCTATAATAAAACAGGGAGCGAGGACCCTGGCAGATATATATACTGTATATAAATCATATTTTTGCCATTTCTTGGGAGGTGGAAATGGATATATCTGATTGCAATTGAGTAAGGGGTTAATATTAACTCATTGAAAGTTCCTTGCACAGGAGAAAGGTGAGTTTGCTAGAGTACAGTAGCTGTGTATATTAACCCAGGTTGCAATTCTGAGTCACGTGCTCACTTATGTGCTGTTCATGGCAGGCGGTATATGGGGACGGATTTAGAGGAGATATTGTCCATTTGAGGGACCTTTGCGAAGGTGAAAAGTGGGACAGCTTTCGAGCTGTGTATTAGCCCTTGTCCTGTATGCAGGACACACAGGTGTGCATACGTGACAGTCCCTAATACCGCCCTATATACCACACTGCCTCTAATACCTCCCTATATACCACACGGCCTCTAATAACGCCTTATATATCACACTGCCCCTAATACCTCCCTATATATCACACTGTCTCTAATACCTTCCCATATATCACACTGCCCCTAATACCTCCCTATATACCACACTGCCTCTAATACCTCCCTATATACCACAATGCCTCTAATACCTCCCTATTTACCATACTGCCCTATAGATCACGTTACTCTCTATATACACCCTTTAAACCACACTGCTCCTATATACCCCGTTGTATACAAACACAGACCATGCAGAAAGTATTTGTTGAATAATATAAAATATTTATTGAAACAAACAATAAAATATATTTATTTCTGAGAATTAAAGTTAATAAAAAGTGGACACATACATTCAGTGCTTAATCTGATCACAGTCTGTGTGGCTGACAATCCCAGAGTATCTATAGCAGGGTCTGGCTCGGGATACACTGGGTCTGCTACGAGCTCCTCATTGTAAGGGATCCTTCGTAAATAGGGGTCTCATATTAACCTCCGTTTGTCAATATAAGGGGGTATCATATTAACCTCCTTCTGTCATTATAAGGGGGTATCATATTAACCACCTTCTAAAATTATAAGGGGTCCTTCATAAATAAATCCCTCTGTCATTATAAGGGGGTCTCATATTAACCTACCTCTTCATTAGGGGGTCTCTCATATTAACCTCCCTTGGTAATCAGCAGGACAGACAGACAAAAATAGAGAGATGAGCGCAGGACAGACAGAAGCATAGAGATGAGAGCAGGACAGACAGAAGCAGAGAGATGAGAGTAAGACAGACAGATGCAGAGAGATGAGAGCAGGAAAGACAGACAGAAGCAGAGAGATGAGAACAGGACAGACAGACAGAAGCAGAGAGATGAGAACAGGACAGACAGACAGAAGCATAGAGATGAGAGCAGGACAGACAGAAGCAGAGAGATGAAAGCATGACAGACAGAAGTAGGGGGACAATGCAAATGAGTGAAACAGTTTTTCCAATGAGTGAGACTGCTCAAATGAGTGAGACTACCCCTCCCAATGAGTGAGACTACCCCTCCCAATGAGTGAGACTGCCCCTCCCAATTAGTGAGACTGCCCCTCCCAATGAGTGAGACTACCCCTCCCAATGAGTGAGACTGACCCACCCCTGCCCCAACCTTTTATTCAGTGAGAAATCTCTCCTAGAAATTAAACTCATTTTTATTAACGAGACTTAGTCCTAATGAGAGACGTGTGGCTGATCATAACGTCATATTAATCTGACAGATGTTATGTAGGTCAATATGATGTCATATAGATTGGTGTGAAGTCATATTGATCCATGTGATGTCATATTTGTCAGTTGGATGTCATAGAATATTAAACCCTGGTTTGTCCTGAAGGGGAATATTCCGCATCCAGATAGGATTTCAGTGTGTGCGGTCATCATTGTGTGCCAGTGACATCCAATAATACTGAATGAGTAATGCGGGATGGCTCTAGATTGGCTCTAGATTAGCTCAAGAGTCGCGCACGATGATCTCGGTGACCCCGTGCACTTGGCTCAGCTCGTTACTCTCCAGACTGGCGATCAGTTGACGAGGACCTGGCCGTCGAGGGGTGAAGCGCTCTGTGATAGAGACTGACTTCAGGGGACCAATGTCTCTGCAAGGGAGAGAGAGGGATTGTGAGAGACATAGAGATACAAGACCAGAGACAGACACAATCCATCCCAAACACAGGCTCAAAGATCAACACTACTAACCCAAAAACAGCTCACGACAACCCAGAGTAACAACAGACAACACAACTACTGCACTACACACCACAGGAATAGTACTAATCATTGGTTCAATCAATAAGTACCCGAACAGAAGCGATAATTCTCAGGGAAACAGTGACCACCAAACTCAGCATGGAAACATACTGAGAACATCGTTACTCAGAGAACAACACAACCATCTCACTACAAAGATAATCATGTCTATTCTGCTACTCAGAAGAGCTGTCCCAAATCCCCCCATCCACCACATCAACCCAGAGCTGGCCCGAAGAGGCTCATCTCTCCCATGTCCACCTCGTTAAAGCCCCAACATCTGTATGACCCTGTGCACCTAGCTCTGCATGACTCATTAACTACCCAACATCTGTATGACTCTGTACACCTAGCTCTGCATGACTTGTTACCTACCCAACATCTGTATGACCCCTTTCACCTAGCTCTGCATGCCTCGTTAACTACCCAACATCTGTATGACCATGTGCACCTAGCTCTGCATGACTCGTTACCTACCCAACATCTTTATGACCTTGTGCACCTAGCTCTGCATGACATATGTGAGTGATTATACAGTATGTGTGATAGATTATATGTGAGGGAGAGAGATATGTGAGGGAGAGAGATTATATGTGTGAGAGAGATTATATGTGTGAGAGAGATTATATGTGTGAGAGAGATTATACTGTATGTGAGAGATTATATATGTGAGAGAGATTTTATGTGTGAGAGAGAGATTATATGTGTGAGAGAGAGATTATACTGTATGTGAGAGAGATTTTATGTGTGAGAGAGAGATTATATATGTGAGAGAGAGATTATATGTGTGAGAGATTATATGTGAGAGAGAGCTAGGAGGTGTGAGAGATAGGGTGGAGTTTAAAGTCACATAGACAATATATGGTCACTTACCCGACTTGTACGACCTTTGGCCTTTGCAGACCAGGACCCTCCACATGGAAGGCTGCATTGTGCAGCGTTGTCTGCAGCGGGTTCTGGAATAAAATCTCTGCCACAATCTGCTGTCCGACAATAGCGTCCCCGAGCACCTGTAACACAAGACACACAATGTCACAACACAATCTCACTGTGCAACTGTAACACCAAGACACACAATGTCACAACCCAATATTCCGTGCACCTGTAACACAAGGACAGACATTGTCACAACACAAGCTCCCCTTACACCTGTAACACAAGGACACACAATGTCAACACAATCTCCCCGTGCACTTGTAACACACACAATTGCATGCACCCAGTCACACACGCTACCTTGATGATCAGATCTGGGGTCCGTGTTCTAAACGTGTGCTGTTTGGCAACTTTCTGCCCCGTCTCTCGCACGGTTCCGGAGACAGTGAGTATCATCGCTCCCTGATCCACGACCTGCGACTGGTACTCCGAGTACCTCACCAACATCCCCACCGCCTTATCTGTATCAGGGAGAGACACGGACATGAGAAACAGGGTGAGAGACACGGGGTGAGAGACACAGGGTGGGAGACACAGGGTGAGAGAGACACAGGGAGAGAGAGACTGTAAGTATCATCGCTCCCTGATCCACGACCTGCCCCTGGTACTCTGAGTACCTCACCAACATCCCCACTGCCTTATCTATATCAGGGAGAGAAACGGACATGAGAAACAGGGTGAGAGACACGGGGTGAGAGACACGGGGTGAGAGACACGGGGTGAGAGACATGGGGTGAGAGAGACACAGGGAGAGAGAGACTGTAAGTATCATCGCTCCCTGATCCACGACATGCACCTGGTACTCTGAGTACCTCACCACATCGCCACCGCCTTATCTATATCAGATAAACGGGGATCGAGGGAGACACGGGGATCGATGGAGACACGGGGATCGATGGAGACACGGGGAGAGAAGGAGACACGGGGAGAGAGGGAGACACGGGGGGGAGTTGAGGAGGAGGACACGGGGAGCGGAGGGGTGTGTTGTGGTGAGAGACACGGGGACTTCCCCACCAAGTCGTGTGTATGTATAAATGCGTGTGTGTGTGTGTGTGTGTGTGTATGTATAAATGCGTGTGTGTGTGTGTGTGTGTATGTATAAATGCGTGTGTGTGTGTGTGTGTGTGTGTGTGTGTGTCAAAGTTAAATAAAAAATATTTTTATTGTGCTACATATTATTAACTCACACAATCTATACACACACATACACACACACACATACACATACACACACACAGTGTGTGTGTGTGTGTGTGTGTGTGTGTGTCAAAGTTAAATAAAAAATATTTTTATTGTGCTACATATTATTAACTCACACAATCTATACACACACATACACACACACACATACACATACACACACACACATACATACACACACACACACACACACAGTACCTTCGCACACACACACACACACACAGTACCTTCGCTCACAGCATACACAAAAAAAGCGTGCGTCATGTGCACGCGCGTTCGCACAGGCGCGCGCGCCCGCACCTACTATAGAACAAGCCTAACATAACTACTATGGAAGAATGTACACGGAATACATCGGGATCGAGTTATTGCAGCCTATGGAAGAATGTACACGGAATACATCGGGATCGAGTTATTGCAGCACAAATAGAGAAGATACATAGGTTATCTTTATAGGAATACACTTATCGGGAGGCCTGCATACAGCTGCCCTGGCGCCCAAGTAGTGACCAGCCCCGGGGTTTGTGTGGGGGGTGGGCTGCTAGCCTGAGGAAGGGGTGTGATGGGCTGCAATAGGGGGGTGGGCTGCTAGCCTGAGGAAGGGGTGTGATGGGCTGCAATACTCTACTGTATATAGTGTAAATCTTTAGGGGTTGAGGAGGATTTGGGACATGGAGGCGTCATTATTAATGAATACAAATATTGTATGGTATTCTAATTAACAATACTAATATTACCCCTCGGACTGCAAGGAGCCTGATTAACTCAGCAGTAGTATGCATTGAGTTTGTAATGTAGTTCATTAGTATTAATGGAGTATGTCATGTAATTCAATAGTATTTATTGAGTATGTCCTTGCAGTTCAGTAGTGTTAATTTTGTATGCCATGCAGAACAGTGGTATTAATTGAGTATGCCATGCAGTTCAGTAGTATTAATTGAGAATGTCATGTAATTCAGTAATATTTATTGAGTATGACCATGCTATAGTTTGTGCGAAAATTCCCCTTAAATTCCAAAACCAGACAAAAAACAATTCAAGGACTCCCCAACATTATCAGTCTTCAAAATCCAACATCAAGAGACCAATTTCAAGAATCGCTTAGGGATAAAACAACACCAACTGCCCAGAAACCCAATTCAGTACATGAAGCAGGGTCGCTCCTCCGACAAAAATTGCGAGATGCAGTCAGTCCATGTATTCCACCATGCGAACAACAGAAAGGGGACTGGATTTCACATGATACTATCCTGCTTTCTCAAGGTCGGAAAACAGCACTTGCAAATAACAACCACCCTGTTGCTACCCTGCTCGCACGTGAAATAAAAAGGAATGCCAGGCAAGACAGAGAGGCTTATTGCAATCGTATAGCCGCTGAACTTGAAACTGCTCAATAACACGGTGATTATAGAAAATTCTTCAGACTGGCCAAAATTACTGCTGCAAATATTCAAACCCTGTCAGCCAATGCGTCAATAACAAAAACGGACATAAAATTACGGACGTGGAAGCTAGATTAGATAGGTGGTGCGAAAATTTTGAAGAGCTGCTTAATCAACCCCCTCCTATCACAGGTGACATTGAAAATCCGAATATTCTAACTCATGGGCCATACAACATTTGCGACACCCCTCCAACCAAAATCGAATTCGCCGCAGTCATCAATAAACTTAAGAACAACGAAGCCCCAGGGGATGATGGTCTGTGTGCTGAATTCTTCCAAGCTGGTGGAGTTCATGTTATTGGCGCTATGAAAGATGTTCTCACTTATTTGGGAAAAAGAACAAATCCCAAAAGAATGGGAAACTGCGCTGCTGCTGCCCCTACACAAAAAAGGAGCAAGAAGTGATTGCAAAAATTACCGCGGAATCTCCTTGACCCACCTGGCGTATAAGATACTGGAAGCCATAATACTACATCGCATAAAAGACGGACAGCAAAAAAGAAGATGTGAAAATCAGGCCGGTTTTAGATCAGGAAGAGGATGTATTGACCAAATTAGGGCCTTACGACAGGTATTAGAGCTGCGACAAGAATTCAGGCAACCAACTTACATAGCCTTCCTAGACTTCACTGCCGTCTTTGATAGCGTTCATAGAGAAAGCTTGTGGAACTTACTAAGACTGGATTTTTGTTCTGTCTAATATGCTGATCATTCTCCCCTTCTACAGACAATGTGCTCTTCCTTTTTCCTTTACATTTCTCTAACGATTATGATCTATGTATTATACAATTCTGGTGAGATTTTGAGGCCATGACGAATTGTGCAGGAATTAAGGAAATTTGATTGTTGCTGGAAGAAAGTGAAAACATATTTATTTTCAAAAATACATAATAAAATAAATAAAATATTAAGCCAATTAATACGTTGTTCAAAGTATGTAAGACTTGCCAATGGAGTAGACTTCTTGCAGGGAGCTGCTTTCTATTGCAGTAAATTACTTGAATTAAAAGCACTATGGAATCACAATGAACAAGTTGAATATTTCTGGGTAAGAGAGAACTATATGGAGTGAAGAATTGAAGACCCTGATCCTAATTCGTAAAATAATGTTATTACAGTATATGGTCTCTGAAATCACTGTCTGTTTCTTTTGTGAAGTGATCCTAATCACAAGCTAAGAATGATTAAATTATGTAATCTTTTATAAACCAATATGTAACCAATGTAATTTTATTGATTACCCGCTTATGGAAATCTGTGTTTTTGTTTGTGCGTACACTGGGCAAAAGGTGGCACTGTGTGCTCATTTGCATGTCATTTCCCAGAATCCCTAGCTGCAGTGGAAACACTGTATGCTGGTTGATAATGGTGAAAGGCGGGTTGCAGACCTGCATAAGACATGTGAATGTGCTCACAAGTGATCTTTTTATTTGCTATACTGTGTATATATATATTAATTTATTTGACGAAGTAAGTATGAATTTAGACTAGAGTAATGCAGTTAATGTGGTCAATTTAGATTTTGCAAACACTTTTGAATGTATGTATGTATGTTTGTATGTACATCTTTATTTATATAGCGCCATTAATGTACCTAGCGCTTCACGGCAGTAATACACGTGACATAATAATATAAATAACAAATAATACAAATAACACATAATGGGAATTAGCGCTTCAGACATACTGTACTGCGCCACACAAGAGGTTAGTGTACAAAATAAAGAAAATTGAAAACTGGTTGAAGGATAGACAACAGAGAGTTGTCATAAATGGAACTTTTTCCGGTTGGGGTACAGTCGTGAGTGGAGTACCTCAGGGATCGGTACTGGCACCCCTGCTTTTTAACTTGTTTATTAATGACCTTGAGATTGGCATAGAGAGCAAAGTCTCCATCTTTGCTGATGACACTAAATTGTATAAGGTAGTAGAATCAGAACAGGATGTAATTTCTCTCCAGAAGGACTTGGAGAGACTGGAAACTCGGGCAGGAAAATGGTAGATAAGGTTTAATACAGATAAATGTAAGGTTATGCATTTTGGATACAAGAATAAACAGACAACTTACAAAATAAATGGGCATAAATTATCTGAATCCTTGATGGAGAAGGATTTAGGAGTGCTTGTAGACAGCAGGCTTAGCAATAGTGCCCAATGTCAGGCAGTAGCTGCAAAGGCAAACAGGATCTTATTTGTGCATTAAATGGGGAATGGATGGAAGGGGAGTAAGCATAATTATGCCCCTTTATAAAGCATTAGTAAGACCACACCTTGAATATGGAGTACAATTGTGGGCATCACTCCTTAGAAAATACATTATGGAACTAGAGAGAGTGCAGAGAAGAGCCACCAAATTAATAAAAGGGATGGATAATCTGATTTACGAGGAGAGGCTAGCTAAATTAGATTTGTTTGCATTAGAAAAGAGGCATCTAAGAGGGGATGTGATAACTATATACAAATATATTCGGGGACAATACAAGAAGCTTTCAAGGGAACGTTTCATCCCATGGACAGTACAAACTTAGATTGGAGGTTTTTTTTATAGCATGGGCAGTTAACATGTGGAATGTATTGCCCATGGAGACTGTGATAGTACAGTAGGTAGATAAAGGAGATATCTTTTTAGAAAGGAGAGGTACAGTATACAGGGATATACCAGATAAGTAAACATGGGAAGGATGTTGATCCAGGGATTAATCCGATTGCCAATTCTTGGAGTCAGGAAGGAATTTATTTTTCCCCTTATGAGATATCATTAAATGATCTTTCACTGGGGTTTTTTGTTTCTTTTGCACTAGATCAATATACTCTAAGTACAAATACAGGAGGAGAATCTCCATCAATTAAAATTAACATGGGTTGAACTTGATGGACATATGTCTCAACATATGTACTATGAAACACAACAGAGTAACACAACTACACAATGCAGAATACCAGCCACACAGCACAGTGTAACATAAACACACAACAGAGTAACAACTATAAAACACAGGATAACACAAATACACAACACAACAGCTTAACACAACCATACAACACAGAATAACACAACCACACAATACTGGGAACATAACTACACAGAGCAGAGTAACACAACCACACAGCATGGGGAATACAACTACACATGACGAAGTAACACAATCAAACAATGCAGAGTAGCAAAATCATACAAGATAGGGTGACACAATCCCACAATGCAGGGTAATAACTACAAAACGAAGAGTAACACAACAATAAAATACTGGACAAAACCACTACACAGGGCAGGTTAACTCAACCTGACAAGCACAGCTCATACACACTCCTCACACACAGTCTAAGTACCTCAGCGAAGATGAAGGGTGTGTCGTGTTTTATATTCACCAATCCATTCTTAACAGCAAGGACAGGAGAAGGGCCACAGCAATATATACCTGCGAGAGAGGGGGGGAGAGAGTGAGAGAGGGAGGACTAGGGAGGGGGGGGGGAGAGTGAGGGGGAGTTAGTACTAGGGAGGGGGGGGGGAGAGGGAATAGTAAGCGTACTGGGAGAGGAGGGGAGAGGGCGTACTAGGGAGGGGGGGTGGGAGGAGAGGGATTACTTAGGGAGGGGGGGAGACCGAGGAAGTTACTAGGGGGGGGGGAGAGGGGGAGTCTAGGCTGGGCTTGGAGGGAGAGGGGGGTAGAGGAGTGCCGGACTAGGGAGGAGAGGGAGGGGAGGGTTGAGCGACGGCCAGATGTGACTGAGGGAGGGGGGGGAGAGGGAAGCTACATAGGGATTTTGGACGGGGGTTGAGAGAGGGAGTCCTAGGGAGAGTTATGGGAGAGCGGGAGTCAGCTCGGGGGTGGAGATGGGGCACTAGGGGCGGAGAGGGAAGTCTAGGGAGTGGGGGAGAGGGAGTTAGGGAGGGGGGGGAGAGGGGTAATCGGGAGGGGGGAGAGGAAGGGATATAGGAGAGGGGGGGGGGGGGGAGGGAGAGTACTAGGAGGGGGGGGGGGAGAGGGACACAGGGGTAAGCCATGCCGCCCCATTTTCTCCTCCACTGCTGATGCACCCTCCTTTATGCACTTTCTCTTTCCCTGCTTGTGCTACCCCTCTCCTGCCTGCTCCCCTCTGCGGCGCACTTCTTTGACCCCTCTGCTGCATACTCCGTTCCTACCTGCCCCTCTGCTGCCCCCTTCCTCCTGCCCCTCTGCTGCCCCCTATCTTTGCCCTGATGCCTCCTTCCTACTTGCCCTTGCCCCATTCCTCTTGCCACTCTGCTGCCCCTACCCTGGCTCTGCCCCCTCATCTACCCTCTGCTTCCCCCTCCCGTCTCCGCCTCTTGCTGCCCGGTCCTCTGCCCTCCTCTCGACTCCGTTCCTCCTGCCCTCTGCCCTCCCCCCTCCTCTGCCCTCCTCCCCTTCCTCCTGCCCCTCTACTGCCCTCCTCCCCTTTCTCTTACCCCTCTGCTGCCCCCTCCCCTTCCTCCTGCCCATCTGCTGGTCCATTCCTCTTTCCCCTCTACTGCCCTCCTCCCATCTCTCCCTGCCCTTGGTGCCCATCCCTCCTTCTGTCCTCTGGTGCCCCCTCTCCTTCCTCCGGCCCCTCTGCTGGCCCCTTCCTCTTGCCCCTCTACTGCCCTCCTCCCCTTCCTCCTGCCCCTCTGGTGCCCCACCCCCTTCCTCCTGTCCCTCTGGTGCCCCCTCTCTTCCTCCGGCCCCTCTGCTGGCCCTTCCTCTGCCCCTCTTCTGCCCTCCTGCCACGCCGCTGCCCTCACCATTGCTGGTCTCCTGTGGGGTGGCATCAATAGCCTGCCAGCCGCTGTATCCTGAGGGCAGGTCGGGTCGAGTCATCCAGCAGTCATTCCATACGTGGTAATTCCTATATAGACATAAATATATATAAGTTTGAATAACAGTTTTTGTTTAACCCTCCGGGGATCCTTAGCCCCCTCTGCAAGCATCCTTCCTTGGAAGAAGCTGCCCAGCCCCCTAGCAGCAGCCCTGATCTCTCCCATGCTCGAGGAAATCCCACGGCCCCCCAAGTCGGTTAGGTTACTATGTCCAGAAAAGTTAATACCAGTATACACGTACGTGTACAGAGAGGGAATACCGGCATACACATACATGTACAGAGAGGGAATACCGGTATATACATACACGCCCAGAGAGGTAATACCGGCATACACATACATGTACAGAGAGGTAATACGGTATTACAAATTACACGTCCAGAGAGGAATACCGGTATACACATACATTACAGAGGGAATACCGGTATATTACATACACGCCCAGAGAGGTTAATACCGGCTAACACATACATGTACAGAGAGGGAATACCGGTATATACATACACGCCCAGAGACGTAAATACCGGCATACACAACAGTCCAGAGAGGTAATACCGCATACACATACATGTCCGAGAGGTAATACCGGTATACACATACATGTCCAGAGAGTGGTAATACCGGCATACAATACAGTCAAGAGAGGTATAACGGTATACACATACATGTCCAGAGAGGGAATACCGGTTATACACATACATGTGCAGAGAGGGAATACCGGTATACAACAACATGTCCAGAGAGGGAATAAGCGGTATACACTACATGTCCAGAGAGGGCAATGGCGGATACACATACATGTCCAGAGAGGGCGGAAACCGGTATACACTAAATGCCCAGAGAGGGAATACCGGTATACAAATACATGCCCAGAGAGGGAATACGGTATACACATACATGCCCGAGAGGGAATAACGTTATAGACAACATGTCAGAGAGGGAATACCGGGTATACAATACATGTGGACAGAGAGGGAATACCGGTATACACATACATGCCCAGAGAGAGAGGGAATACCGGTATACACATACATGTACAGAGAGGGAATACCGCGATATACACATACAGCCCAGAGAGGGAATACCGGTATACACATACATGCCCAGAGAGGGAATACCGTTATAGACAAACATGTCCAGAGAGGAATACCGGGTATACACATACACGCCAGAGAGGGAATACCGGTATACACATACATGTACAGAGAGGGAATTACCGGTATACACATACATGCCCAGAGAGGTAATACTAGTATACAATACATGCCCAAGAGAGGGAATACCGGTATACACATACATGTACAGAGGGTAATACAAGTATACACATACATGCCCAGAGAGGGGAATACGGATCACATACATGCCCAGAGAGGGTAATACCGGGTATACACATACATGTACAGAGAGGTAATAACGGTATACACTACACGCCCAGAGAGGTATACCAGTATACACATACATGCCAGAGAGGTAAATACTAGTAAACATACAGCCCCAGAGAGGGGAATACCGGTTATCACATACATGCCCGAGAGTGGTATACCGGTATACACATACATGTACAGAGAGGTAATAACGGTATACACATACATGCCCAGTATTACTCTAAGTTTTTTACTGGACACAGGTCCAAATACAGGACAGTCTGGGTTCAATACCGGACACTGGTGACCTAGTCACCTCCTGCCTCTCCGACAGCAGTGAGATAGGTTTTGAGGGAAGGTATATACGTATTGACCTGAATATGCCATGTTTTTTCAAAAATGTCTAGAAATACTGTACACTCGTATAACTTGTACTACAGTATATGCGTGCTATCACCTTGTATTTTTCATGTAGAACACCTTCAAAACTTTAGGGTCGTATCATGTGCGAGACCGTACTATATTCGGGCCAATAGGGTATATAAACACCACTAATACACAGCACGCTCACACACGCGCAGAAGAAACACACAGTATTCATACACACACATATATTATATATATATATATATATATATATATATATGCTCCTTAGAAAAGGTCCGAGGTGGGACCAAAAACATTGAGTCAATAAATGTAACTTTTTTGCATATAGGAGTGGCCTTCCATATATATATATATATATATATTATATATAATATATATATATATATATATAAATAATATATATAATATATAATATATATATCAGACAGATTAAGATCAGGCGGGGACCTGAGAGAGAGACCTCCTACTATGCTGCAATTAGCCCTAACCAGAGCTATTTAATACTAAGGGGCAAATGTAACCTTCTCAGAGAAATCACTAGCACAATTACATAGTAGATAGAAATGTTCATGTAATTACCAAAACTGACAGTGGGATCAAAACTGTTCCCATTGAAAGTATAGACCGGCCGGTCCAATAAAGACACAACAATGCAGAGACATTTACACAGTACTAGCTGGAGCAGAACTGAAACCCAGCAGAATGAATAAACAGGGTCCGATATCATGCATAAGGACTAGTATTGATAGTACTATAGGAATCACTTGTAAGGTACAGTATCCATATCCTATTGGCCGTGGGAACATCGAGTTCAGAATTGTAGCAAAGAGAAACATATGTATCACTACAGGGTATAAGTGCTGAAAGATCATTGCAACAATAGTTGCCACTTGTAGTGAGAGAGTCCCGAACAGTATATTGCGGGCTGGAGCAAAATAACACAGTTCCCAAAAAACAGAGGCTGCGCTCGTCCGTCGTCTTCTAAAAGTCTCTGAGTGGAAATCTTCTCCCGCGCTCCTACACTCTCCGACGATCACCCGGGCCAACAGTCACCCACAAATTACAAAAAGGTTGGAGCGCAGAGAGAAAAAAGAGATGGTATTAAACAAATATTCACTTTATTTGGTACCCTGTACATATAGAACTTACAATCAGTTAGGCTGCATAACCGATGGGGTTCCCACGCCCGTCCGTCACTGCCCCTGCCCAGACTAGCTGTCTCCTGCTGCGGGTCACCACGGTGCTCCGAACCCGGAAGCGGAAGTCTGCCCAATGCTGGGTAATGGGCGGGCTCTCTCGCGAGATCGCTCTCAGGAAAAATTGATGACATATGCGGGAAACGAACCGGACCCCTCAAAAGGGGTTGCATAGAATTCAGGGTACACACTTGTCTTTGGAGTGTGTTACCTGCACGATAGAGGGGTCCGGTTCGTTTCCCGCATATGTCACCATGTTTTCCTGAGAGCGATCTCGCGAGAGAGTCCGCCCATTACCCAGCATTGGGCAGACTTCCGCTTCCGGGTTCGGAGCACCATGGTGATCCGCAGCAGGAGACAGCTAGTCTGGGCAGGGGCAGTGACGGACGGGCGTGGGAACCCCATCATTATGCAGCTTTACTGATTGTAAGTTCTATATGTACAGGGTACCAAATAAAGTGAATATTTGTTTAATACCATTTCTTTTTTTTCTCTGCGCTCCAACTTTTTAATTTGTGGAGCAAAATAACATCAATACTTCACCAAATAATCCCTCATGGTATCAGCAAAGCAGATGATGTGCTAGTAATCACACTCAGAGTGCTAGTAATCATACTCAGAGTGCTAGTAATCATACTCAGTGCTAGTAATCACACTCAGAGTGCTAGTAATCACACTCAGTGCTAGTAATCACACTCAGTGCTAGTAATCATACTTAGTGCTAGTAATCACTTAGATTCTTTTGAGAGCACTTGTACTTGCACTTTCAGCAAAATTGGGCATCCATGGAGTCACGCAGCAGTCGGATGTATAGAGCAGTGGTGTGCAAACTGGGGGGCGCGCCCCGAAGGGGGGTGCTAGATTTCCTGGGGGGGGGGGGCGGCAGTTATAGTGGTCCCACGCTCTCCGTGCGAGGCCTCTATAATGCACTTACCTTCCCTTTCAGCGACGCGTCGTTCTGGTAACCCGGTGTCAAAGGACGCCGCGGGGTCAGCACGTCATTTGATGCCAGGGTCGAGCAGGGGGGGGGGGGGGACATCCGAGGAGAGCAGGCGGAGAGCAGGCAGGGGTGCGCACGGGGAAAAGTTTGCGCACCCCTGGAATAGAGAACTATCAGGGATCCACAGGGCTCTCTGTGATGTCATCGGAGACACAGCTGCTCGTGCAGCGCGTAGCAGGGGAAGGTGAAGTGATGAAGCGGAGGGACAGGTTCCGGCAAGAACAAACAAACAATATTGGGTGTTTCTTCTTGCCAGGACCTGTCCCTCCACCTTTTTCACAGAAAAAAAGCACTGTGTGTATACATGTGGGTGTGTGTGTGTGTATGTATGTGTATATATATATATATATATATATATATATATATATACACACACACATAAATATACATAGTATATAAGCACAAATAGACATGTGTGTATATATGTATATATATAAAGATACTATCTCTATATGCTGGAGTAGTGCAGCTCGTGTGCTTTCCAGCATGCAGCCAGTTAAATTCCTCCTGCAGAGGCTAGATACAGTGGAGTTAGTTAATTAGTTAATCAGGCCTGAATGAACAGGAGTTTAAAGGCAGGAAGGAAGCTGCCACAATATAGATTGATTTTTGCCAGCCAGGGTAGAGAGAGACTTTGCCAAACCAGGAGGGTCCCTGGTTGTTCTGGTTCAACAGCCCTGCAGGAAGCAGCATCTGCTGTGACCAGCTGGGACTCACACCCAGGCAGAGGATTGCCATGGGGGCCAACAAGCAGCCGGGCGGATGTACAAGGAACCAGCGTTCCAATCCTGCTGAGGGAACTACCTGGAGACCCTGGGAGGGATTCCCCAGCAACTGTCAGTTAAGTACTTTATATTTTAATTTCAGACAGTTACCTAGTATTGTTTTATCTGGAAGTAGGTTAGCTACCCAGGTGGTAGGGTTTTATTTTATGCTTGGTTTTCTTAAAGGGACAGAGTGCGTATTATTTTTTTGTTATTGTGGATTAATAAAACCACTGGAGCTTAAAGCCTAACACCTTGTTGGACTCTTACTGACCCAGCTACGAAGCCGTCCTGCCACAGGTGGTGTTAGAATTGGGATGCTACGCTTGTGGGGGTCAGTAGATGGAAATGTGTTAAGGCCGTGAACCCAGACAGAAAACCAAAACCAATTAGTTTTTTACTGATAAGTGAAGATAGTCTTAAGCAAAGGCGTGGCAGTAAGAAGGTTTAAAATTGTGAATCTGCCCTGTTGAGTGTTAAAGAAAGTAGAACAAAAAAAAATGGTTTTTCAAAAATGGCCGACTGGAACTGTTTGTTTTGCAATTCACGTAACCAGGCAAAACTATTTCCCTTCAGGAATGAGCAGCCCTACGTGGACCTGGATAGGGAGCAGTACCAGGTGTGTGTGTGTGTGGTGTAAGGAGCCCGGCCACTCAAAACAACGTACCTTCAGTACCACTGATACACTGGAAATGTCTACGGTAAAGAAAAGAGTTTCTCCAGTTGCAGCGGAAGTTCCAAAAATGTTTGACCCCGTATGGTCACGAAAATGTAGGCCAGCAATTAGACAAGATGTGCTGCTGCCCAGAGCGACTGGCGGAATCGTCACGGGAATGATGGCAACCACATAGGAGGAGCAAAGGAAAGATGAATCCTTTAACCAAGCAGTTATTAAAATTGTCATATTTGAAACTAATCCGTGGTGCGCTTGTGTGTGCATTGTTTTTTTTTGTCTTCTTTAGAGCTCCCTAGTGAGTTCTCTATTTTAGGAGCTCTTGAGGAGTGGCCCCCAGGTGCATAGCTGCAAACAGTTTATTTCCAGCTGATTGTAGGACAGCACGAGCGCAGAAACCTTGTTTGTGACTTTCAGTGAAGGAGGCCTATGAGAAGGTCCTGAGTGATACAGAGACAGTAAAAATAGAGAACAGAAACCTGAAGGAAGGGGTTTCAACTATGACTGACCGCGAGACGACAAAGGCTACTGCGACCACCATGGACGGAGAACCGAGCGAGTCGGACCAAACAAGTGCTGACAGGAAACACTACTATGAGATGTCCCAGAAAGACATTCACAATCTCATCACAGAGCTGGAAGTCTCACAGCAAGAGGTTCACACGCTCAATGCAGAGCTTTGAAAAGTAAAGGAGCAATTGACATAGGAAAAGTTAGAAGTGCAGGAAGCACTGATGAATGCAGAGCAAGTGCTACAAAAAGAACGTGTCTCCCTGGAGCAGCGTACGCAAGCAGCGCACATACTGCTTAGCCAGCTGCAAGAGATGCGGGCGAGTCTGCAAGAAGCCAAGGAGAAACAGGTGGATCCTGAGGAGAAGCAGCGAGTTCTGCAGGATGAAAGAATTCAGGCTGCTAACAAAGTAGAAGTGCTACAGAAGTGTCTGGGAACCCCGGGGTCCCCCCAGAGGGCAGCATGAGGAACTGACGGCCACACTGAGTGTCACCAGATCATCACTGGAGGAGGAGCTTAGAGGCCAGATGACTGTATGAAAGGGAGTACAAGAAGGTCCATAGACTGGATCAAGAGCTGGTGGAGCAGAGAGGCTGCTCCATTTCCAAAATGTAGTACGCCCTGGAGAAAGTTTGGAAAATGGAGCAGCTGCGACCCTGACAACAAAATCGTCAGAGCTCCAAAATATGAAGGAGGCGTTGATGCAAACCCAGAGCCAGTACAAAAAGAAAACGGATCAAGTTCTGAAGCTGTTAGAGACTAAAGATAAAGAGATTACAAAACTAAAGGAGATACGTGGGTCACAGAAGGAGACCATGGAAAGTGAACTCGGTGCACTCGCTGAGGACGAAGAGAAAGGAGAAACATTTGATTTTGATAGTGCTGATGATATCCCAGAAGCAGATAGGGGCCCTCCTGAGACTGCTGAGGACGAACTCCTTGATCTAGGATTTAAAAATCCAGATCCTCCAATATTTCTGCCTATAGAAGTTACCCAGAATACGTCAACTCAGGAGGTGTCAACAGAGAATGATAGGGCGACACCACCAAAGAAAGTGAACCCATATTCTGTTATTGACGTTGCACCATTCCAAGAAGTGGATAGGTCTTTGTCTCAAGAACCAGTTTCTCCTGATGAAAGTACGGGCGCCTCGGGGCCAAGTGGATATACTGTCCCTGTACCATGCAGATCATCTGTACCTTATAACTCGCCCCTGTTGCTGCCAGCATACTCCACTCCTGCTATAATTCGCAACATATCTGTTGATGAACAAGGTGTCCAGGAAGTGGTTCCAGATACTCATTTTCATTTGCTGTGTTCAGATGATTATTAAATTAGTGAAGGCACCAAGGCTAACACAAAAGATGGTTTAGCTAAGTGGGTGGCAGATCCTGCAAATACAGAATGGATGGATTATCCTTATGAAGTTATTTATGATGATGTTCCAAGGGAAAACTCAGACTCTGCCACAGATGCTGAGTAAATGATCTATGATGATGTGGAAAATGGTGATGAACGTAGAAATAGCTCACTAGAGTTCAAGTGAGTTTGAAAGCAATGAAGAATACAGTGATTCAGAATCTAAACATGGAATCCTTAAATCATTTCTCAGAGAGAGCAACAAAAGGCTTCTTTCTCAGGACATAACACGTTTAAAGCAACACTACGAGGAAAAGCTGAAAGATTTGGTGACACACAATGGGAGGAGTAGGGATCCAACAAATAAAACAAAAACATGAACTCAAGATGCAAAGGCTGGTGGTGGCTGCGAAAGTGGGTACAAAGGATGGACTTATGAAAACTAAGGCTGCTGTGAAAGGATGTTACTACATTGGAACCAAATTATTTGTTCTACACGATCGCAAGTCCTCTTGTCTGGAAGATGAAGGACTGAATCTATTTATTGATGTTGACTATGTGCTTACAGAAGGAATTACTGTATGTCTCCAATGCCAGAAGGCCTGGTAATTGTCCTGAAGGAAAAATTCTTCAACTGGAAGACAAGGAAAAGACGGAAAGAGGGTGACGTCGGACGGCTCAGATGAAGATGTTGGTGCACGGTAATTGTGCAAAAGCCCCTACACAGGACAATGTTGCGCTGGGGAGGGGATATGTGACAGAGTCACTATCTCTATATGCTGGAGTAGTGCAGCTAGAGTGCTTTCCAGCATACAGCCAGTTAAGTTCCTTCTGGAGAAGCTAGGTACAGATGGAGTCAGTTAATCAGGCCTGAATGGCCAGGGTTTTAAAGGCAGGAAGGAAGCTGCCACGAGAGAGATTGATTTTCCCCATCAAGAGGAGAGAGAGACTTTGCCAAACCAGGGGGGACCCTGGTTGATCTGCTTCAACAGCCCTGCAGGAAGAAGGGTCTGCTGGGATCATCTGGGACTCACACCCAGGCAGAGGATTGCCACGAAGGCCAACAAGTTGCTGGGCAGATGTACAAGAAATCAACGTTCCAATCCTGCTGAGGGAACTACCTGGAGACCATGGGAGGGAATCCCTTGCAACTGTCAGTTAAGGACTTTATATTTTCATTTCAGACATTTACCTTGTATTGTTTTATCTGGAAGTAGGTTAGCTATCCAGGTGGTTAGCTAGGGATGTGATGTCTAGTCAGTCTCCAAAGGGGAGTAGGGTTTTATTTTATGCTTGGTTTAAAGTGCCTATTTTTTTTTGCTATTGTGGACTAATAAAACCACTGGAACTTAAAGCCTTACACTTTGTTGAACTCTTACAGACCCTGCCGCCATGCCGTGCTGCCACTGTATATATACACAGCATATAAGTACACACATATATATGTATATATATATACACACAGTATATAAGCACACACACACATAACTATGATCCCCAGCCTCACCAGACGGAGTCTGAGTTCTTATCTTCCAGCGGCTTCATGTTCTCATCGAAAAACACGTCGAACGTCAGATTTCCATCAGTGTCGTGAGCGGACGCAAAGTTTGTAGTAGTGCGTCCAGGGATCCCCAGACATCGGAGGACTGAGGGGAGAGAGAGAGGGAACGTTCATTAGAGAGAGAGAGGGGGGAGGGGGAGGGAGAGAACATGGTGAATGAGAGAGAGAGAGGGGGGGGGGGGGAAGAAGAGAGACCGTTCATTGAAGGGAAAAAGGGGGAGGGAAAGTTAACGTGCATTGGAGAAAGAGATGGGGAGGGAAAGAGAATGTGCATTGGAGAGAGAGATGGGGGTGGAAAGAGAGGGGAGGGAAAGAGGGGGGAGGGAATGAGAATATGCATGAGAGAGGGGGAGAGGGAAGAAGAGAGAACGTGCATTAGAGAGGGGGGAGAGAACGTGGTGCATTAGAGAGAGAGGTGGGGGGGAAGAGAGAACGTGGTGTATTAGAGAGGTGGGGGGTGAGAGAGAGGGGTGGGAGGAGAGAGAACGTGAGAGAGGGGGGAAGGAGAGAGAACGTGCATTAAAGAGCGAGATCAGGGGGGGGGGAAGAGAACGTGCATTAGAGAGAGAGATGGGGGAGGGAAAGGGGGAGGGAAAAGGGGGGGGGAGGGAAAGAGAACGTGCATAGTGAGAGATGGGGAGGGAAAGAGGGTGGAGGGAAAGAGAACATGCATTAGAGAGAGATAGAGATGGGGGTTGGAAAGAGGAGGGAGGGCGAGAGAACATGCATTAGAGAGAAAGAGATGGGTAGGGAAAGAGAACGTGCATTATTATTAGAGAGAGAGGGGAGGGAGAGATGGGGGCTACCCAGCACTATAAGCCAGGAGCCAGGTATATGTACATGTAAAGTTAAAGTGACCCCTGTGTTTCCACTTTCCATGTCCCATTTACCCCAGACTCATGAAACTTGCTGTGTGTAAGTTTTAGGTGGGATATTTGGGTAAGAATGTAATTATTTTGTTTGCAGGAGTTCGGGGTTACCGATGGTACCTTCATTCTCCCCGACGTGAAGGCATGATTTGCCGTACGCGAGTAGAATTACACCGGGGCTGTCCAGCGTCCCCCAGACTCCTGAGTTTCGAGCCCTGATATCCCAGTCCTAAGTCCCTTACAGTCACGAGTCTCCCCAATGTCCCCCATGTATTAAAGTATGTTTTATGATGTTTGATACATTTCTTATAAGGCTCTATGCAGCTTGCCCGGGCATCCAGTTAAGGTGCCAGCAAGTCTGTATAAGGTCCGTAGTTCAAAGAGGAGAGGATGCCCAGAGGTGTGAAAACGTTTGGTGAGGGAGGAAAGGGCGAATGGCCAGGTCCGGACTACAAAGGGCACCCTGCGGGGACACCTTTTGTAGTTTCTGGACTTGGTGGAGAAGGCCCTGCAGGTGGCAATGAGTTAGCCAGGGAGGATGCAGCCAAATAATCTGCTCTCCCTTTGGCTAGAATCATATTTCCTGCGCACCCGGCTTTTCGAGCCTGCTGGACACGCCTACTCCTCTGACGTCAGTCAGAGTTGAGCCCCTCTTTCTATTGGCTGATGGGGAGGCATTCCCACGTTCCAATTGGCTGCTCCTTCCTCGACTGGTCTGGGGATAGCCCAGCGGAGTGTATGTAAGGTGCTGACCAAGAGAGAGAGCAAGTCCATCTCAGCCAACCAATGAGGTGAGTCGATGAAGCTTGGCGGGCTTTTCAAAGTTGCTCTGTTCGAAATAACAGAGCGACCGGCTTCGTTTGGAAGCCTGAGAAGTTTGCCTCGCAGAGACCAAGTCCCGTCTTTTGCGCCCAAGTTCCCAAAATCGAACTGAGTGGTCGCGGCTAGGAATTGAAGCCGAAAAGAGGACCATAACAGCTTACCTTCCTCAAGCACAAGCGCTTGGAAGTTTTATATGCTATTATATTTGTTTAATTAATTGTTTTATATTAACTGTTTTAGACTAATTGTTTTATAGAATAAATGCTCTCAATATATATACCATACTATGTCCCTGGGTAATACACTATTGTAGTGTTTTTTTGCCTTTTTTTGTCTTCATTTTCTGAGGTTAATAGCGCAAGACAAGAACTTTTGCACAACATTCCACTTCCATTCATTCCTCAGCGCCATAGGAGGTTCCTCTCTACAGACTTCTCATCTGGTTGGGAGATACCAGATTAACCTTCCAGGCAGCTAAAGGACTACCTTCATCGAACTCTGTATCACAGGTTTTATATATTGCATATCACTGTATTTTGTTTGCACGAGCGCTATTTGCACTTATCATTTCACCACGAAAAGAGGACCAGTAGAACCGGGGGTATATCCCGGCCAGGGTAAGGTCATCCAAGTGGGCCCCCTGCACCTAGGAAAGCCTACATTTTCCCCCCAGACCCTCAGTAAGTGTATTTTTAACTGTTCCTTGTGTATGTCTTCTTGTTGTACGCGGGTTTACCAAAATAAACGCAATTTGTTTTTACTATCTTGTCCTGTTTAATGAATGATCCCGGTAATATATAAATGGTGTAAAAAGTACCTGGTCTCCCGTGACAGTGAGAGAGGCCCAATGAAATTGTTTATGTATATATATGTGCGTGTGTATTGGAGGGGGGGGGGGAAGGTAGTGTGTGTGTGTATTTGGGGGGAGTAGTGTGTGTGTGTATTGGGGGGTAGTGTGTGTGTGTGTGTATGTGTGTGTGTGTTTTGGGGGGTGGTGTGTGTGAGTTTGGGGGGTAGTGTGTGTGTGTATTTGGGGGGGTTGTGTGTTTGTATTTGGGGGGTAGTATGTGTGTGTATTTAGAGGGGTAGTGTGTGTATTTGGGGGGTAGTATGTGTGTCTGTGAATGTGTGGGGGTAGTGTATGTGTGTATTTGAGGGGGGTAGTGTGTGTTTATTTGGGGGGTAGTGTGTGTATTTTGGCGGATAGTGTGTGTATTTGGGGGGGGGGGGGGGGGGGTGTATGTGTGTGTGTGTATTTGGGGGGGAGGGTGGTAGTGTGTGTGTGTGTGTGCATATTCTTCATTATCTCATCCGTCTAACCCTAACCCTTCTTGATCATCGTATGATCCCTCTCCCTCCCCACTGGTACTGTACCTGTGGTAGTGACACCGGCAAACACCCAGCACTGCCCGTATTTGACGGAGGTCCCAGTTTGGTGATATCGGAGCAAAATGTCCACACTGCCGACCCAGGCAACTGGATTCACTCCATCAGCATAATCCCCAGACCAACTTCCAGCAACCACCCCATTGTCGTCCATGGAGTTCACCTGGTAGTGAGGGGAAAAGTGAGAGGAGGAGAGATGGCGATGTGGGGGAGGGAAGAGAGAGTGGGTGTGGGGGAGGGAAGAGAGAGGGGGTGTTGGGCAGGGTGAGAGAGTTTGTGGGAGGGAGGAGAGAGGGGGTGTGGGAGAGGGAAGAGAAATGGTGTGTGGGGGAGGGAGGAGAGAGTGTGGTGTGGGGGATAAAGGGTGTAGGAATGGAGGAGAGAAGGGGTTTGGGGGAGGGAGGACACACTAGCAGAGTGCCCCCCTTTGTTACGCACAGACCCTTCCTCCCTTAATGTGTAAGACATAGATGCGATTCTCACCATGGCGGATATGACACGTGACACACTTATCGGATCTCCTCGAGCTGTAGGAGAGAGACCTCCACGATCCAACAGAAAGAAAACTGCATCCATGATTCCTTTATCAAACTGTGTGAGAGAGAGAGAGACCCCAAGAGTGAGAGAGAGATTCCCCCGGCCTGAGATAGAGAGACCCCCGGTGTGAGAGAGAGACCACTGGAGTGAAAGAGAGAGACCCCCGGAGTGAGAGAGACCCCCGGAGTGAGAGAGAGTGACCCCCTGGACTGAGAAAGACCCCCGGACTGTGACAGAAACCCCCGGACTGAGACAGGGAGACCCCCGGACTGAGACAGGGAGACCCCCGGACTGAGACAGAGAGATCCCAAGACTGAGAAAGAGACCCCACAACTGAGAGATCTCAGACAGAGAGATAGATAAAGAGATCCTGAGGAGGAGAGAGACTCGGAACTGAGAAAGAGATTAAGACAGAGATAAAGGGACAAGGAGGAGGAGAGACCTCAATCCCCTGCTCTCTGACCTGTCCATAGTTCCACGATCTTTCCCCAATCTGCTGTTCGGTTCCGTAATAAATCCGACCAATCTCATTGAGCACATACTCCTGACGCCAAGACTCATCGTCCAGGAACACGGCATCCACTGCAAAGAGGGGGAGAGGGTAAGGAAGGGAGTGTGAGAGACGGTAATGAAGAGAGAGGGAAGAGAGAGTAAGAGAGAGAGGGAAGAGAGTCTGAGAGAGAGTAAGGAAGAGGGTGAGAGGAAGTAAGGAAGAGAGCGGGAGTGTGAAGTGTGTAGGGTTAGCGCAGTGTCATGGGGTGAGTGGAGGATGAGTGTGAAGTGAGTATAGAGTGTAGGGTTAGCGCAGTGTGGTAAGGTGATTGTAGGGTTAGCGCATTGTGGTAGGGTGAGTGTATGGCCAGCACAGTATGGTAGGGTGAGTGTAGGTTCTACGCAGTGTGGTGGGGTGAGTGAAGTGTGGTAGGGTGAGTGTAGCATCTGCGCAGTGTGGTAGGGTGAGTGTAGGGTCTGTGCAGTATGGTAGGGTGAGTGGAGGGTCTGTGCAGTATGGTAGGGTGAGTGTAGGTTCTGTGCAGTATGGTAGGGTGAGTGTAGGGTCTGCACAGTGTGGTAGAGTGAGTGTAGGGTCTGTGCAGTGTGGTGAGGTGAGTGTAGTGTCAGCGCAGTGTGGTAGGGTGAGTGTAGTATCAGTGCAGCGTGGTGGGTGAGTGTAGAGTCCTCGTAGTGTGGTAGGGTGAGTGTAGGGTCAACGCAGTGTGGTAGGGTGCGTGTAGGGTCAGCACAGTGTGGTAGGGTGAGTGTAGGGTCAGTGCAGTGTGGTAGGGTGAGTGTAGTGTCAGCACAAAGTTGTAGTGTGAATGTAGAGTCAGCAAAGTGTGGTGGGGTGAGTGTAGAGTCAGTGCAGTGTGGTAGGGTAAGTGTAGGGTCTGACAGTGTGGAAGGGTGAGTGTAGGGTCAGAGCAGTGTGGTAGGGTGAGTGTAGGATCTGGCAGTGTGGTGGGGTGATTGTAGGGTCTGCGAAGTGTGGTAGGGTGAGTGTAGGGTCTGGCAGTGTGGTGGGGTGAGTGTAGGTTAAGTGCAGCGTGGTACAGTAGGGTGAGTGTAGTGTCTGCGCAGTGTGGTAGAGTGAGTGTAGGTTCAGCGCAGTGTGGTGGGATGGGTGCAGGGTCAGCGCAGTGTGGTGGGATGCGTCTAGGGTCAGTGCAGTGTGGTAGGGTGTTTGTAGGGTCAGCGCAGTGTGGTAGGGTGTTTGTAGGGTCACGGGAGGGGTGTGGTAGGTGTTTTGTAGGTCATGGCAGTTTGGTAAAGGGGTGTTTGTATGGTCATGGCAAGTGTGGTAGGGTGTTTGTAGGGTCAGCGCAGTGTGGTAGTTTGTCTGTAGATTCAGCACAGTGTGATGGGATGAGTGTAGTGTTAGATCAGTGGGGTAGGGTGAGTGTAGGGTCTGTGCAGCGTGGTTGGGTGTTTGTAGGATGACTGGTTGTTAGGGCACACTTACTGCGACACCATGCATTGAACAGCACATACAGCCTGAGTGTGGGATTAGAGGGCTGAGTATACGACCCTCCTGGGCTCTGAGTCTTTACACACAGCTGGTATTTCCCGATTGGCGCCTGAGCGGACGTGTTTAGCCACAGAGTGACCTTGGAGCCGCTTGCAGAGTCCACCTGACACCCCCAGTTTCCCTCATCAAACTCCCGCACCTGGGGCAGGGTGATTGGCTGCATGTTTCCTGCAAGAGAGACACCCCCAGATTACAGAGACTCCCCCAGATTACAGAGACACCCCCAGATTATAAATACAACCCCAGATTGCAGTCACTCCCACATTGCAGAGTCACCCCCAGATTGCATAGTCATCCTCAGATTGCAGAGACACCCCCAGATTAGACACACACCCTGATTAGACACCCCCAGATTACAGAGACACCCCCAAATAAGTGAGAGACACAGAGGAGCGCCGCAGTGTCAGAGTGTCTCACTCACCCATCTGTAGCAGGACACAGATCTGGTCGCTCTTGGCGTTGAAGGGTCTCTGGAAGGTGACACAGACCTGGAAGGGTTGCCCCCTTCGTACAATCAGCTCGTCATATTCAAACTCGTCAGTATGATGAGCTTTGCGCGTCTCCCCTGTGCGTTGCTTCATCAGATCCACGCTCTTCACCTCCAGCGCAAACCCTGCAAACCAGCGGTTTCAGAGAAGAGAGGAGTCAGAGGCTAGAGGGCTCAGAGGAGAGGGGTCAGAGGAGAGGGGTCAGAGGAGATGAGTCAGAGGTAAGAGGGGTTAGAGGTAAGAGTGGTCAGAGGTCAGGTAAGAGGAGAGAGGTAAGAGAAGAGGGGCTCAATGAGAGATATGGGGAGAGGTGGGTTAGAGGAGAGGTGAAGGGTTAGAGGAGAGAGACACAGGTCAGGGGTTAGAGGAGATGGTCAGAGGTGAGGGGTTAGAAAAGAGGGTCACAGGTGAGGGGTTAGAGGAGAGGATCGTAGATGTATGTATGTCTTTATTTATATAGCGCCAAAATTGTACTCAGCGCTTCACAAAGAATACAGTACAGGGAATTATAATAATATAATAATACAATAAGTGAGGTGAGGGATTAGAGGAGAGGGTCAGAGGTGAGGGTCAGAGGAGAGGTTAGAGGAGAGGTTAGAGGAGAGTGTATGAGGTGAGGGGTAAGGGTTAGTGGAGGGGGGCTCAGAGTGTTAGAGGAGAGGTGGGTTAGAGGAGATTGTATGAGGTGAGGGGTAAGGGTTAGGTGAGGGGGGCTCAGAGTGTGAGAGGAGAGGTGGGTTAGAGGAGAGGGTACGTATGAGGTGAGGGGTTAGTGGAGGGGGGCTCAGAGTGTTAGAGGAGAGGTGGGTTAGATTCAGCAGAATGGAGGCAGTCCATGAAGTCCGAGAACATGGTTGTGGGATACTCACGGCTCGTCTCTCCGGAGGGCAGGTTGTCCAGAGGGATATTTCTGTCCGTGCCGGACCCATCTGGGCCCGGTGGTCTGTCCCCTGGTCTGTCCCCTGGTCTGTCTCCTGGTCTGTCCCCTGGTCTGTCTCCTGGTCTGACTGTGTCTCCTGTGCCATAGTCCTCTGTGTCTTCTCCCCGGGAACAACATGAGCAGCACTTCTGCCACCAGGACTTCTTCTTTTCCGGGTGTGGTGCCATTGGGAGAGAGACGGAGACCTGCAGGACAGAGGCAGTCTTGTGTTACGGAGGCAGTCTCGTGTTATAGAAGCAGTCTCATGTTACGAAGGCAGTCTCGTGTTATAGAGGCTGTCTCATGTTACGGAGGAAGTCTGGACTTATGGAGGAAGTCTCGTGTTACAGAGGCAGTCTCGTGTCAGGGAGGGGCGCCTCGTGTTATGGAGGCAGTCTCGTGTTATGGAGGCAGTCTCATGTTATAGAGGCTGTCTCATGTTACGGAGGAAGTCTGGACTTATGGAGGAAGTCTCGTGTTACACAGGCAGTCTCGTGTCAGGGAGTGGCGTCTCGTGTTATAGAGCCAGTCTTGTGTTATGGAGGCAGTCTCGTGTTATGGAGGCAGTCTCGTGTTATGGAGGCAGTATCGTGTTATGGAGGCAGTATCGTGTCACAGAGGCAGTCTCATGTCACGGAGGCAGTCTCATGTTATAGAGGCAGTCTCATGTTACATAGTTACATAGTAAATGAGGTTCAAAAAAAGAGTTGTGTGTGCTGAGCACGCTTAGTGTAAGTGAAACTTTGTTGTGTTTTGTAACAGAAATTGTATTTGGGATGGTGATGTTTTTAATTCAATGAAGAGATTTGAGAGTATAATTTATTTTATTATGTGTTGAAATTTCCATACGAATCACTTGGAATACATGATCTAACTGACTTATGATAGCTAAAGAATAAAAAAGTGCTCGATAGTGCTCTAACAAACCCCAAAAATATATAAAATAACCACTTAATAATGTGTAAATACGTGAAAAGTGATATAAACAATTGTAAATAATCGTGCCTAAAATAACAAAGTGCACTATATTGAATAAAGTGAATAAGAGACTGCAAACACACTACAACCCTTGGATAAAGACTGTTCCACTTGTCTTGCATCAACTGTTTCTCCAAAAAAGGCCAGGGGAGCGTGTCTCGTAGTCATAAAAAATAAATGAAAACATCACACAGTACAGTAATGTTAAAATACAGGGATTTTGTGTGCGAGGCTCAAAAATGACTACTCACATGAAGGTAGCCAAAATCAAGCAGCCGTCTAACTTAGGGGGTGGATGTTCCCTGTGAATATGCAGCAGCCACCAACCCCCAACCTCCACGGAAGAAAAGGAAACAGACCATATAGTGTAGACGGTATTATATTCTGACAATAGGTATACAAATGAAGGCTTACACTCTGTATGATCAAGATAGGCGAAAAATGGACACAGGTGTACAGGAGTCGCGAATCTCCTGGTTCTCGTTGTCACCGCCGGGAACTACTGTTCCGGTGAAGCGGAGGACAACGAGGAACCCAGGAGATCGCGACTCCCTGTGTACTTGTTACCCCTGTCCATTTTTCGCCTATCTTGATCATACAGATTGTAAGCCTTTGTATACCTATTGTCAGAATATAATACCGCCTACACTATATGGTCTGTTTCCTTTTCTTCCGTGGAGGTTGGGGGCTGGTGGCTGCTGCATATTCCCAGGGAACATCCACCCCCTAAGTTGGATGGCTGCTTGATTTTGGCTACCTTCATGTGAGTAGTCATTTTTGAGCCTCGCACACAAAATCACTGTATTTTAACATTACCGTACTATGTGATGTTTTCATTTATTTTTTATGACTACGAGACGCCCTCCCCTGGCCTTTTATGATAGCTAAAGTAAGATACATATATTTTGGATTGTAAAGTATCTAAATGCCGTCACTCTCAGAAGTCTTTCATTCAATGTAAAGCATAAAAATCCACACACAATTTCAGTGACAAAACGCAAAGGAGTTTTACTTAGAGTGTGCGTGATTGACACACCCCCTGTTTTTTTTATAATCATTACAGTTACTATATTATATTAATCTATATACAATGAATGTGTAATATGTTTAGACGCCTTGCATCTTTTCCACGTCTAGATTTTTAATGATAAATGATAGATTTCAATTTTTTTTTGCTATTTGCACTTCTATATTTATACTCAGACACAGACCACCGCCACCAGGAAGGGGTGGTGGTGGTGGTGGTGTGTGGGTTTGTGTGTCTGTGTGTGTGTCCATGGCTCTGCGCATGCGTACTTGGCGACGGACGCCTCTGCACATGCGCATTACATCACTTCCGGTTCTGCCCATTTCTGAGCATGCGCACTCTTCGAAGACCGCACAACCAACACCAGCACATGACGTCACTTCCGTGACAGATTTTCGACACCATCAAGGAGATTTGACCCATCAAAATTCAGTAGGTATCGCCAAAGAAGTTTAACTTCAAAAGACATATGTCCATCAAGTTCAACCTATGCTAAATTTAGATGACAGATACTTATATCCTATATCCGTACTTACAGTATAATCATCCAGAGGAAGGCAAACAGAAAACCCCAGTGTCATATCATCCAATGATATCTCATAAGGGGAAAAATAAATTCCTTTCTGACTCCAATAATTGGCAATCGGATTACTCCTTGGATCAACATCCTTCCCATGTTTACTTATTTGGTATATCCCTGTATACCTTTCCTTTCTAAAAAGATGTCCAATCTTTTTTTTAAACAAATATATTGTATCTGCCTCACAGTCTCCATGGGTAATAAATTCCATATTGTAACTGCCCTTACTGTAAAGAACCCTTTCCTTTGTTGCTGGTGAAATCTAATTTCCTCCAAACTTAAAGGATGACCCTGTGTCCTTTGTACTGCCCTTGGGATGAATAGTTCTATTGAAAGCTCCTTGTACTGTCCCCGAATATATTTGTATATAGTTATTATATCACCTCTTAGATGCCACTGGTCAAATCTAATTTAGCTATCCTCTCCTCATAAATCAGATTATCCGTCCCTTTTATTAATTTGCTGGATTTTTTCTGCAATTTCTCTAGTTCCATAATGTATTTTCTAAGGACGGTGCCCAAAATTGTACTCCATATTCAATATGTGGTCTTACTAATGCTTTGTAAAGGGGCATAATTATGTTTACTTCCCTTCCATCCATTGCCCGTTTAATGCAGGATAAAATCATGTTTGCCTTTGCAGCTACTGCATGACATTGGGCACTATTGCTAAGCCTGATGTGTACACAAACTCCTAAATCCTTCTCCATCAAGGATTCCACTAATTTATCCCAATTAAATTTGTAAATTGCCTGTTTATTCTTGTTTCCCAAACGCATAACCTTACATTTATCTGTATTAAACCTCATCTGCCATTTACCTGCCCAAGTTTCCAGTCTCTCCAAGTCCTTCTGGAGAGAAATTACATCCTGCTCTGATTCTATTACCTTACACAATTTAGTGTCATCAGCACAGATTTAGACTTTGCTCTCTATGCCAACCTCAAGGTCATTAATAAACAAGTTAAAAAGCAGAAGTCCCAAGTACCGATCCTTGAGGTACTCCACTCACGACTTTAGCCCAACCTGAAAAAGTTCAATTTCCAACAACTCTCTGATGTATGTCCTTCAACCAGTTTTCAATCCAGGTGCATATATTTTTTACTGAGTCCAATTTGCTTTATTTTATACACTAACCTCTTGTGGAAACGTATCAAAAGCCTTTGCAAAATCTAAGTAGACCACATCCACTGCATTACCCTGGTCTAAATTCCTACTTACCTCCTCAAAGAAACAAATAAGGTTAGTTTGGCATGACCTATCCATGCAGAATATTAATAATAATTTTGTTTTCCATCAAGTATTCCTGAATATTATCCTGCACTAAACCTTCTAGTAGTTTCCCCACTATTAATGTTATTTATTTATAAAATGTTTTACTAGGAAGTAATACATTGAGAGTTACCTCTCGTTTTCAAGTATGTCCTGGGCATAGAGTTAAGACAAATAATACATGGTTACAAATATATAGTTACATAAGTGAACATTATATACAAGACATTGCATGCACAGTTAAAGATAATATATATTATAGTCGTATGTAACAGTTACAGACCAGATTAAAATGTGAGACAGCTTTAGTTTTGAAAGAACTTAGACTGGTGGTGGATGTGAGAGTCTCCGGTAGACTGTTCCAGTTTTGGGGGTGCACGGTAAGAGAAAGAGGAGCAGCCGGATACTTTGCTGAGCCTTGGGACCATGAACAGTCTTTTGAAGTCAGATCTCAGAGCATAAGTGCTGCGTGTGGTAGGGGTGAGGCATGTGGTAGCTCCACCAGCTCCCTTTTTAAATATAAGCATCACATCTGCCTTACGCCAATCTTGTGGTACTGAGCCTGTGGAAATGGAGTCCTTGAATATCACATTTAATGGTTTGGCTATTACTGAACTTAACTCCTTAAGAATTCTTGGATGTATGCCATCGGGGCCAGGTGCCTTATTTACTTTAATTTTATCATGATGCCTATGAACTTCTTCCTCAGTTAACCAATTGGTCATTAATATGGAGGTTGTGGCTTCCTCCTGCGGCACTACTATTGAACTTGATTCTTCCTTGGTAAACACAGAGGCAAAGAATTTGTTTAATACCTCTGCTTTTTCCTTATCTCCAATAATCTGCCTGCCCATCTAACAATGAAAGGGTCCTATATTTTCTTTTCTATTTTTTTTTGTTATTAAGGTAATTAAAGAACTTTTTAGGGTTGATCTTACTTTCTATTGCAATCCTTTTTTCATTATCCATTTTTGCTAATTTGATTGCCTTTTTGCAATTTTTGTTGCATTCTTTATAATTCTGATACGATGTCTCTGTCCCTTCTGACTTAAAGAATCTAAACGCCTTCCTCTTCTTGTCCATTTCCTCTCCTACCTGTTTATTTAGCCACATTGGTTTTGACTTATTTCTTTTATACTTATTACCCAAGGGTATACACTGATACTGTAAGTATGCTTTTCTAACAATGTTTTAAGACTGCCCATTTATCTTCTACATTTTCCCTACAAAAACATCATCCCAATTAATTCCATGTAGATTAATCCTCAGTTTATTAAAATCTGCCTTTGTAAAGTTTAAATTCTTTGTTGAACCCAATTAATCTGTTTTTTGATAATTTATTTCAAATGAGACCATGATATGATCACTGCTACCCAAATGTTCCAGGACTTGAATATTTGTTATTACTTCTACATTGTTTAATATTACCAAATCCAGTATTGCCCCTCTCCTGGTTGGTTCCTCAATAATTTGGGTCATGTAATTGTCTTTAAGCACCTCCAAAAACCTGTTTCCTTTTGTTGTAATGCTAATCTCATTGCCCCAGTCTATGTCTGAATAAATTACCCATTATGCAAACATGACCCAGTTTTGATGCCTTCTCAATTTGCAAAAGTATTTTAGCTTCCTCAATCTCACAAATATTTGGTGGTATATAGCATATTCCCTACAAACATTTTCTTCATACTTTTACCTCCACTGATAATTTCTATCCACAAGGTCTCTACATTTTCATCATTCCCTTCATAAACATCATCCCTTATAATAGCTTTTAGATCTGGTTTAAGATATAAACATACACCACCTCCCCTTCTATTTGTTCGATCCTTAGAAAAGGGACTAACCCTCTAAATTAACTGTCCAGTCATGAGTTTCATCCCACCATGTTTCAGTAATGCCTATGATATCATACTGCTCCCTTGTAGCTATTAATTCAAGCTCCCCCATTTTATCTGTCAGGCTTCTTGCATTAGCAAGCATGCATTTAAGGTTATTTTCAGTCTGTGTTACTGTTATCTTATCTGCTCCTTCCTTTCTGCGACAATTGGGTTTAGACTTTAGAAGTGTTACAGAGACAGTCTCGTGTTATAGAGGCTGTCTCGTGTTACGGAGGCAGTCTCGTCTTACGGAAGTCATCTTGTGTTATGGATGCAGTCTCGTGTTATAGAGGCTGTCTCGTGTTACAGAGGCCATCTCGTGTTACAGAGGCTGTCCGCAGTCTCTTGTTATAGAGGCTGTCTTGTGTTACGGAGGCAGTCTCGTGTTAAAGAGGCAGTCTCATGTTACGGAAGTCATATTGTGTTATGGAGGCAGTCTCGTGTTATAGAGGCCGCCTCGTGTTACAGAGGCCATCTCGTGTTACAGAGGCTGTCCGCAGTCTCTTGTTACAGAGGCTGTCTCGTGTTACGGAGACAGTCTCGTGTTACGGAGGACATCTCGTGTTACGGAGGCAGTCTCATGTTACGGAGGACATCTCATGTTACAGAGGCAGTCTCATGTTATGGAGTCAGTCTCGTGTTACGGAAGTCATCTTGTATTATGGAGGCCATCTTGTGTTACAGAGACAATCCGCAGTCTCATGTTACGGAGTCAGTCTCGTGTTACAGAGGCAGTCTCGTGTTACAGAGGCAGTCTCGTGTTACAGAGGCAGTCTCGTGTTACAGAGGCAGTCTCGTGTTACGGAGGCAGTCTCGTGTTAAGGAGGCAGTCTCGTGTTACGGAGGCAGTCTCGTGTTACAGAGGCAGTCTCGTGTTAAAGAGGCAGTCTCGTGTTAAAGAGGCAGTCTCGTGTTAAAGAGTCAGTCTCGTGTTACAGAGGCAGTCTCGTGTTACAGAGGCAGTCTCGTGTTACAGGGGCAGTCTCGTGTTAAAGAGGCAGTCTCGTGTTAAAGAGGCAGTCTCGTGTTATCTCTCTCTCTGCCTCTCCTCCTCATGCTGTGCTTGTGCCTCTCTCTCCCCCCTCCCCCCCATTGTGTGAGTGTGTGTCTGTGTCCCCCATTCTGGACCATACCTGCATGGATGGGGGAAGCCATCTTGAGCCCTGGCAGCAGACACCGGAAGTTCTCACTGACACTTCCGGGTCTCACTGCTGGGGCTCCGCAGCTCACACCCGGCCCCTGCTCTCCTCCATGCATTGTCTGCTCTCTGCTGCCCCCCCTGCTCTGATGGTCAAAAGCGGAAGAACCACAAAAAACCGGAACATTTTACAGCATGCAGTGCAGCCGGGACAGAGGCTAAAAAACCGGGACAGAGGTTAAAAATACCGGGACAAAGGTTAAATAAACGGGACTGTCCCGGCTAAACTGTTCAAGCATGCATTTCACTTGCTGAAGACAAAACTTAAGGCAGAAAGACCCACGAACAAACAACAACTGAAGACAGCTGCAGTAAAGGCCTGGCAAAGCATCACAAAGGAGGTAACCCAGCGTTTGGTGATGTCCATGCGTTCCATACTTCAAGCAGTCATTGCATGCAAAGGATTCTTGACAAAGTATTAAAAATGAACATTTTATCACTATTTATTTTATATCCTGAGATTTTCCCGAAATCCCGGAGTTCTTTTTGAAGGTTTGGTAGGGAGATTTGGGGTTTTGATAGGGTTAGAATGACATCGTCTGCGAATAGGGATATTTTATGCTGCCTTTGACCGATTTCTATTCCTTGGATGTCAGTATTGAGCCGAATTGCCGATGCTAGTGGTTCGATCGTTAGCGCAAAGAGGAGAGGAGATAAAGGGCATCCCTGTCTAGTTCCATTTGTGATTTCGAATCTCTGGTTATTGCCCCTTGGTAATTTTACTGTAGCTGACGGGTTTTGATATAGTCTATGGACCCCCTCTAAGTATGCGTCTTTAAAGCCAAATTTGCGCATAGTCTGGTCCAGGAATTGCCAGTTTATTCTATCGAACGCCTTCTCTGCGTCTAGTCTTAACAGGAGTGCTTTGGTGCCTGTGAGGTGAACATGGTCAATAATATTAATTATCTTCCGGGTATTGTCTGAGGCTTGCCTGCCCGCGACAAATCCTACCTGGTCAATGTTGATTAATCTCGGTAAGATGGGGTTTAATCGGTTTGCTAGTATTTGGTATATAATTTGAGATCACTGTTGAGGAGGGAGATTGGACGGTAGCTTCCACACTGCATCGGGTCTCTGCCATCTTTGTGTATAATAGCTTAAGTTAGCCAGAGACATTGTTGGCGGGATTTGGTTTCCTTCCCTGAAATAATTAAATGTTTTCAGGAGATGCGTGGATAGAGTAGGCAAGAATCTCTTATAATAGACATTGGTGAAACCGTCAGGACCAGGAGACTTAGTGATTTTTAAAGATTTGACCGCCTCTTCCAGTTCCTCTTTTGAGATCTCAGCGTTGAGGACTGTGTTTTCCTCCTCCGTTAATGTGGGGAGATGGCATTTGTTTAAATATTGCGTTATCAATTCTGATGCTATTGGTTCAGGTCGGCCGTTTTTAGATCTTAAATTATATAGTTCTGTATAGTATTTTGTGAATTCCATAGCCCCCCCCTCTATCACTCTCTCTCCCCTTTTCTGTTTCTTAACCCGCACTTCCCCGACAGACCTCTGAAGGTCAGGGGAATGTTGGGACTTTCCCCCCCTACCTCAGACAAAAACCAGAAAAATTGTATTAGGCCAAAATGTTGACAAATATTCAAAAAGCTGTAAATGTTATAAATGCCTAATAAAAAACTTTGAAACAAAAAAAAAAATGAACATTTTATTTCTGATTGTTTTAATTTGTCCAATTACATTTGAGCCCCTGAAATAAGGGGACTGTGTATGAAAATGGTTGCAATTCCTGAACGTTTCATATGATATTTTTGTTCAACCCCTTGAATTAAAGCTGAAAGTCTGCACTTCTATTGCATCTCGGTTGTTTCATTTCAAATCCATTGTGGTGGCGTACAGAGCCAAAATGATGAAAATTGTGTCAGTGTCCAATTATTTCCGGACCTAACTGTATATATATATATTACAATATTTAATAACTGATGCTTCTGGGCCCTGAATGAACTGTTGCATGCTCTGGAGAGAGTATTTACATTTTGGGACACATTTTGCTACAACAGATTTTTGTGTGTTAAGTGCATAGTTTTTTCTATAATAAATAGTGATCTGAGACCCTGGCAGATATATTTTTATTACATATTTTTGCATAATTCATGGGTGGTGGTAGCAGATATACATGATTGCAATTGAGTAAGGGGTTAATATTAACTCATTGAAAGTTCCTTGCACAGAAGAAAGGTGAGGTTGCTAGAGTAGCTGTGTATATTAACCCTGATTGCATATCTAAGTCATGTGCTCACTTCTGTGCTGTTCGTGACAGAAGGTATATTGGGTCGGACTGAGGAGAAATATTGTTAATTTGAGGGACCTTTGCAAAGATTAAAAGTGGGACATCAGTGGGAAGATGAAAAGAGCTGTGTATCAACCCTTGTTCCATATGCAGGTCACGTGCTCATAGGTGTGATGTACGTGACAGCCACTAATACCGCCTTATACACCACACTGTCCTATATATCTTGTTGCTCTCTATATACACCCTCTCAACCACACTGCCCCTATATACCACCATGCCCTATATATGCCATTTTGTAATTGTTACATACGCCTATAACATATGTTATCTTTAACTGTGCATGCTATGTATTGTATATAATGTATAACCCTGCTCACTTAATGTAACTATGTATTTATAACCATGTATTTGTCATCATAACTCTGTGCCCAGGACATACTTGAAAACGAAAGGTAACTCTCAATGTATTCCTGGTAAAACATTATAAATAAATTAAAACCATATTGTATACAAACACAGACAGTGAAGAAAGCATTGTTGAATAATAAAAAATATTTATTGAAACACAATAAAATATTTATTTGTGAGAATTAAAGTTAATAAAAAGTGGAAAAAGAAGGCACAGAAGCGCACCAAGGGTCAAGATACATGTAATAATCAAGTAAAATAGTAACAAGTAAAAACTTACATATAAAATAACATTAGTCCAGTAGAGGCCAGTGCACAGGCATCCAGTCCAGTTGGATGGTAAACGCAGGGGTAAATGCTGAGGCTCACAAATCAGTCCCGCGCGCTGGGACCAACTAGCTCTGCAGTACTCAGATGGCACTTCCAGGTTGCGTCTTCTCGTGAGACCCGTATTGAGTAGTCCACCACAATCGCCGTTTCTCTGTACCTCCAGCGCTAATCCCACTTAGAGTAAACCAGATAGAGTTGGCTCAAACCTCTGTGGGGAGGCTGGAAACTATACAGCCAAGTGTCTGGATCCCTGTGTGTGCACTGAATGAACTCCGCAACGCGTTTCATGCACTCTAGTGCTTCATCAGGCTGTAGTTTGGGACACCTATAGGGGGGCCTTATGTACTGTCACTCCAAAGTTAATTGGTAATTAAATAAATTACTTAATATGCAGAATAAGTGCAATTAACAATAAAAAGATGAGGGTATATACTGTAAGCACTCAACTGCTAAATGTTTAATGTATTTATGAATGAAAATAAAAATAAATATAAATATAAAAAATGGAGTATTTGATTAAAGCCCCGTTGAAGGCCACCCATATATGGTGTCCCAAACTACGCCTGATGAAGCACTAGAGTGTGTGAAACGCGTTGCGGAGTTCATTCAGTGCACACACAGGGATCCAGACACTTGGCTGTATAGTTTCCAGCCTCCCCACAGAGGTTTGAGCCAACTCTATCC
The DNA here is from genome assembly GCA_036426205.1 of Ascaphus truei. Classification (NCBI taxonomy): domain Eukaryota; kingdom Metazoa; phylum Chordata; class Amphibia; order Anura; family Ascaphidae; genus Ascaphus; species Ascaphus truei. The sequence continues at coordinate 18,639,948 of CM071584.1, read as the reverse complement.
AGTTTACTCTAAGTGGGATTAGCGCTGGAGGTACAGAGAAACGGCGATTGTGGTGGACTACTCAATACGGGTCTCGCGAGAAGACGCAACCCGGAAGCTCCATCTGAGTACTGCAGAGCTAGTTGGTCCCAGCGCGCGGGACTGATTTGTGAGCCTCAGCATTTACCCCTGCGTTTACCATCCAACTGGACTGGATGCCTGTGCACTGGCCTCTACTGGACTAATGTTATTTTATATGTAAGTTTTTACTTGTTACTATTATACTTGATTGTTACATGTATCTTGACCCTTGGTGCGCTTCGGTGCCTTTGTTTTTGCATAATTATCCGGCGTTGGAGTCTTCCCACGGCGGCTACCGGTGAAGGAGGGGTGCTTTCACACCACAGCAGCAGCAAGAGGGGAGAGCAGATCTACTTCAAGATCTTTTCTAGGAAGCATGAGCGCGGTTTGATTTTTCATCATTAATAAAAAGTGGACGCATACATTCAGTGCTTAATCTGATCACAGTCGGTATGGCTGACAATCCCAGAGTATCTATAGCAAGGTCTGGCTCGGGTTACACTGGGTCTGCTAGGAGCTCCTCATTGTAAATAGGGGTCTCATATTAACCTCCCTCTGTATTTATAAGGGGTCATTCAAAAATAAATTTCTGTAATTTATAAGGGGGTCTCATGTTAACCTACCTCATCAATAGAGGGTCTCTCATATTAATCTCCCTTGGTAATCAGCAGGACAGACAGACAGAAATAGATGAGAGCAGGACAGACAGAAGCAGACAGATGAGAGCAGGACAGACAGACAGAAGCAGAGAGATGAGAGCAGGACAGACAGACAGAAGCAGAGAGATGAGAGCAGGACAGACAGAAGCAGAGAGATGAAAGCAGGACAGACAGAAGCAGAGAGATGAGAGCAGGACAAACAAAAGCAGAGCGATGAGGACAGGACAGATAGACAGACAGAAGCAGGGGGGTTAATGTGAATGAGTGAGACTGCCCCCCCTAATGAGTGAGACTGCCTTACTTCTTATTCAGTGAGAGATCTCTCCCAGAAATTAAACTCATTTTAATAAACGAGATTTAGTCCTAATGAGAGACTTGTGGCTGAGTGTAATGCCATATTAATCTGAGTGATTTCATATATGTCAATATGATGTCATATAGATTGATGTGAAGTCATATTGATCCATGTGATGTCATATTTATCAGTGTGATGTCATAGAATATTAAACCCTGGTTTGTCATGAAGGGGAATATTCTGCATCCAGATAGGATTTCAGTGTATGCGGTCATCATTGTGTGTCAGTGACATCCAATAATACTCAATGAGTAATGCGGGATGGCTCTAGATTGGCTCTAGATTAGCTCAAGAGTCGCGCACGATGATCTCGGTGAAACCGTGCACTTGGCCCAGCTCGTTACTCTCCAGACTGGCGATCAGTTGACGAGGACCTGGCCGTCGAGGGGTGAAGCGCTCTGTGATAGAGACTGACTTCAGGGGACCAATGTCTCTGCAAGGGAGAGAGAGGGATTGTGAGAGACATAGAGATACGAGACCAGAGACAGACACAATCCATCCCAAACACAGGTCAAAGATCAACACTACTATCCCCAAAACAGCTCTCAACAACCCAGAGCAAAAATAGACAACACAACAGCTGCATCACACACATAATACTAATCATTGGTTCAAACAATAAGTACCCGAACAGCAAGCGATAATTCTCAGGAAAACAGTGACCTCTAAACCCAGTAGGGAAACATACTGAGAACATCGTTACTCAGAGAACAACACAACCATCTCACTACAAAGATAATCATGTCTATTCTGCTACTCAGAAGAGTTGTCCCAAATCCTCCCATCCACCACATCAACCCAGAGCTGGCCAGAAGAGGCTCATCTCTCCCACCTCCACCTTGTTAAAGCCCCAACATCTGGATGACCCCGTGCACCAAGCTCTGCATGACTCGTTACCTACCCAACATCTGTATGACCCGTGCACTTAGCTCTGCATGACTCATTAACAACCCAAAATCTGTATGACCCTGTGCACCTTGTTCTGCATGATTCTTTACCTACCCAACATCTGTATGACTCCGTGCACCTAGCTCTGCATTACTCGTTAACTACCCAATATCTGCATTACCCTGTGCATCTTGCTCTGCATGACTCTTTACCTACCCAACATCTGTATGACCCTGTGCACCTAGCTCTGCAAGACTCGCTAACTACCCAACATCTGTATGGCCCTGTACACCTAGCTCTGCATGACTCGTTAACTACCCAACATCTGTATGACCGCGTGCACCTAGCTCTGCATGACTCGTTACCTACGCAACATCTGTATGACCACATGCACCTTGTTCTGCATGACTCGTTAACAACCCAACATCTGTATGATCCCGTGCACATAACTCTGCATGACTTGTTACCTACCCAACATCAGAATGACCCCGTGCATATAGCTCTACATGACTCGTTAACTACCCAACATCTGTATAACCCTGTACACCTAGCTCTGCATGACACGTTACCTACCCGTCATGTATATGACCCAGTGCACCTAGCTCTGAACTACTCGTTACCTACCCAACATGTGCATGACCTTGTGCACCTAGCTCTGCATGACTCATTACCTACCCAACATCTGTATGACCCCATGCATATAGCTTTACAAGACTTGTTACCTACCCAACATCTGTATGACCCCGTGCACCTAGTTCTGCATGACTCATTACCTACCCAACATCTGTATAACCCTGTGCACCTAGCTCTGCATGACTTGTTACCTACCCAACATCTGTATGACCCGTGCACCTAGTTCTGCATGACTTGTTACCTACCCAACATCTGTATAACCCTGTACACCGAGCTCTGCATGACACGTTACCTACCCGTCATCTGTATGACACTGTGCACCTAGCTCTGAATTCCTCGTTACCTACCTAACATCTGTATGACACCGTGCACCTAGCTCTGCATGACTCGTTACCTACCCAACATCTGTATGACCCGATGCATATAGCTTTACAAGACTTGTTACCTACCCAACATCTGTATGACCCCATGCACCTAGCTCTGCATGACTCGTTACCTACCCAACATGTGTATGACCCTGTACATCTAGCTCTGCATGACTCGTTACCTACCCAACATCTGTATGACCCGATGCATATAGCTTTACATGACTTGTTACCTACCCAACATCTGTATGAGCCCTTGCACCTAGCTCTGCATGACTCGTTACCTACCCAACATCTGTATGACCCTGTACACCTAGCTCTGCATGACTCATTAACTACCCAACATCTGTATGACCCTGTACACCTAGCTCTGCATGACTCATTAACTACCCAACATCTGTATGACCCATGCACGTACATCTGCATGACATATATGTGAGAGATTATATGGGTGAGAGTGTGACATATAGTTACAGTAAATGTGAAGGTGTTTAATAAAAGTCAAGCCCTGCATTACCCCTACCTGTCTATAATACACTGGTATTATGTTATGTGTATGTATAATGTATTATGGCTTAGCCTTGTTCCAGCACCTCAGGGACCAGGGGTTAATTTTGTTTGCAGGAGAAATGTTGCAAACGTGTCTGTGACCTTTCCCTGTAGCATTTTGTATGTTACTCTTTTAATGTTGCATTTCTACCCACCAATCAGGGGCTGGGCACTAGACAGCGCCTGGCCCTGAATGTTTCAACGTTGTGGGTTGTGTATCAAATGGTGAGAGAGACCTCTACTTAGATTTAGCTCCAGTTCTGGTCAGGGTTGCCACCTTCTACTGAAGACCAAACCAGGAGAAAAGTTAAACAAAAAATTCTCTTACCTGCAGCGGCGTGGTGCGGCGGCGTCTCCCGGCATTTTTCTGCATCTCCCCCTCCAACTTCAGTGAGCATGGCTGCGCGGCATCAAATGACGCCGTGCTGCCATGACAACGGGAAGCTAAGTGACGCCACAGCGTTTTGCTGCGTTACGGACGTCACGTAGGGTCCCGTTGTCATGGCAACGTGGCATCATTTGACGCTGTGCAGCCATGTTCACTGGAGTGCTGGAGCCGCCACCGCACCCCGTAGATTAAGAAGCTGGACCCGTAGTGTAAGTGCCCAAAACCTGTAGTCTCCGGGTAAATCTGGAGTGGTGGCAACCCTGGTTCTGGTGGGGATTTCTAGTTGCAGAGCTCCAGTGCTGGTCCCAGGTCTTAAAAACTGTCCCTGTAGGCACTGTGCAAGAAGAAAGACAGGGAAAATCTCTACAAGCTGGTCCCTGCAACTAGTTCTGCAGGGTATCCCCAGATTTCCCCGGTTTTGTATGTGTTATCTATGTATCTTTATTGTTGTGGATAATCTTTTTCAAATAGATTCATTTTATAAACTCTTGTGTTTCTTTCTGGTGAGTTGATCCCTGGTATTAGTCCTGGAGTCCCGTGACAGAAAGATTATATGTGAGAAAGAGAGACACAGAGATTATATGTGAGAGAGATTATATTTGAGAGAGATTATTGTCACGGTAGACCAGGTCTTTTAACCCCATTTATATTTAAGGGATCAATCACAGGGCAAAACAAGGCAGTGAAATAAAATGAGGTTTATTTTGGATAAATCCTCAGAAACACACATTTACGGGGTTTAGGGAAATGAGATCTACCTTTTCTAGGTGCAGGGACCCACTTCAAATGGGTTTCCCCTGTATGCTTCTCTGCTTCAGGACATCAGAGTGCTGCACACAGCAGCTACAATGACATGTACCTCCAGCTGGTCACAGTCCAACTCCACACTCCTTTCCAGAGTGTCTCTCCCTCTGATAGTCTCCACACTTCTTCCCAGAAATGGACTAGTGCTCTGATCAGCAGTGTTCCTTATATACCCCTTGGTGGCTAACCTTTAACATTGAGCAAACGTAGCCAGCCAAGAGAAACAGTGCCTGGGGCTCAGACCTGGTAACTGATTAATTTAACTAATCCCCTACCTTTGTTCTGATCTATTTCTATGGAGAGCTTCAACTGAGTGAATTACTTAGTCTTTCTAGCTAGAAAGGACAGTAACAGTGGAATATCTCATTTACTTTCTTGCACGTTAATTCCATCCCCACACAATACCAGGTATCTAACCTGGGAGGTAGTGTATCCTCACCGGGGAGGAAAAAAACAGCGGGCACGGCCGCGCAACAAAATAGCGAAGGCTGGACTGGGCATAGAAAAAAACTTTATTACGGCATGGAGATTAAAAAAGAGAGAGGGGAAGGCACCCCCCGCAACTCTTACGCGTTTCACCCACTCGGGGCTTTCTCAAAGAGTAAGGATTACCTGCTGCCGTGCGTCCTGAAGTAGTGAAAATTCACCTGGAAGTGACGTCATACTCCCAGTGCTCGCGAGATCTCCCATTATGTGCGAAGGGAGTCTGCACACATGGTGAGCATGAACGCACCCGTGATTAATCACTACTGGAGGCAGAAGCAGTAACCTGGGAGGAATTGCTAACACAGGCATAAATACAGACATAAGGTAATTATGTAAAAGACAGGACTTAGCATTACAGCTAGCCCAAATCACATCACAGAACAATGTTGATTCACTGGGGGATTGCATTTACAGGGAATAAAGAATACAGGCTTTGAAATGTATTCCCTGTTCTTCCCTAGATTTTAAAGACATTTGGCTCGGTGAAATATTACTAGGACAGCCAAGCTACATGTTTTTTTAGGGGTAAATAGCTGGGATTTCTCTTTATTAGGTCCCCCAGCTACCCTTAAAATCACAATTATATTTGAGAGAGATTATATTTGAGAGAGATTATATGAGAGAGCTGGAAGGTGTGAGAGATAGTGTCACACAGATAATATTGCGTCACTTACCCGACTTGTATGACCTTTGGCCTTTGCAGGCTGGGACCCTCCACATGGAAGGCCGCTTTGTGCAGCGTCGTCTGCAGCGGGTTCTTGAATAAAATCTCTGCCACAATCTGCTGTCCGACAATAGCGTTCCCGAGCACCTGTAACACAAGGACACACAATGTCACAACACAATCTCCCCATGCACCTGTAACACAAGGACCCACAGTGTCACAACACAATCTCCCCGTGCACCTGTAAAACACACAATTGCAGGCACACAGTCACACACGCTACCTTGATGATCAGATCTGGGGTCCGTGTTCTAAACATGTGCTGTTTGGCAAGTTTCTGCCCCGTCTCTCGCACGGTTCCGGAGACAGTGATTATCATCGCTCCCTGATCCACGACATGCGCCTGGTACTCCGAGTACCTCACCAACATCCCCACCGCTTTATCTATATCAGGGAGAGACACGGACATGAGACATGGGGTGTGAGACACAGGGCGAGGGAAACAGTAAGTATGATCGCTCCTCGATCCACGACCTGTGCCTGGTACTCTGCGTATCTCACCCACATCGCCACCGCCTTATCTGTATCAGGGGGAGACACGGCATGTGACATGGGATGAGGGAGAGGTAGACACGTGGCTTGTGACATAGGGTGAGAGACACGGGCATGTAACACAGGACGTGAGACACAGGGCATGTGACATAAGAGAGATACAAGACATATGACACTGGGAGAGAGACATCAGGCATGTGACAGGTGAAGAGACACAAGACGTGACAGATTGAGAGAAACATGTGACACAGAATGATACAGAGCATGTTAGGCTTCGTCGCCGGTTGCCGTGGCTGCGCACATGATGGCGTGCGTGCCGCACACCAAGTACAGCCCTCTATGGGGCAGGCCCCAGCAGGGGTGTGTGAGCACAGAGTGCGATGCGCGACCGCCTTTGCCAAAATACAAAAAATGTGCCTTTTGTCGTTGCGGCCAAGCGAAGTCCATGGCGGCGTTTCAGCCAATGAGGGTGAACCAGCCGCGTGACATCATGGCCACGCCCCCGCCACGCCTCCCCCCAGTCGCGAGTGATCTGAAGTCCATCAGACCACACGGCTGGGGAGGGGGGAAGGGTTGCATGTGCCGCACGTGCACTAGGGCCGTAGCCCTGCACGGAGAGGGAGACATGTAACGTGGCATGAAGAGAGACGTGCTTTGCATGTGTATATAGGGGACAGCATGCAGTAAATATATCGGCCCTGTATGTATATACAGAGGTAGCAGGACATATTGTGTCTTGCTCCGCGCCACTTTCTCCGGTGCCCGAGAATGTTTGTTATGGGGGGTCCGGAAGTGTGCACCCCCCACAGCGATATCTCTGGAGAGAGTCAGTGCTGCAAATCTGTAGGTAACAGAACACAGTATGTATATAGGTGACAGCACACAAGATGTATATACTGTAGGTAACAGCACGCATTGCACATATAGGTGGCAGAACACTGTATGTATATAGCTGAGCGGGTGTTATATGTATATGGGTGACAGTATACAGTATGTATATAGGTGGCCGCACTATAGGTGACAGCATGCAGTAAGCACACAGGTGCCAACATTCAGTGTGCATATAGGTAACACCACAGTGTGTTTGTATAGGTGACAGCATGCTGCATGTATTATAAGAGACAGCATGCAGTGTGTATAAAGGTGACAGCATATAATTTGTATATACTGTAGGCAACAGCATGCAATGTGTGTATTTGGGTGATACTACGTAGTGTGTATATAGGTGACAGCATGTGGCATGCACTGCATATAGATGGCAGCATATAGTGTTTATATATGTGACACCATGCTGTATGTACATAGGTGACAGCATGCAGTGTGTATATATTTGATAACATGTTACAAGTGTAAAGATGACAGCACGATGAGTGTAAATAGGAGACATCATGCAGTGTGTGTTTATAGGTGACAGCACACTATTTGTGTAATGGTGACATTATGTTATATGTATATGGGTGTCAGAATGCAGTGTGTATATAGGTGACAGCACGCAATGTATATGTGGGTGAGAGCACACAATGTGTATATAGCTAACAGTGCATAGTGTGTATATAAGCAACATCCTATTATATTTGTTATAGGTGTAGCCATGCCATCTGTGGCTACTAGTTTGTTCCCTCCTGGCAGTAAGTCCTGGTACAAGCAGGCCTTGCCAATAGTTGATATGGGGTTTTTCCCCTCCGAGGAGCTGCACTTGAGTGACAGCGGGAGGTGGTGAAATCAAGCCTGGGCATGACCAATCATGAGCCAGACCTGGTGCCCTCCTCTTGGCAGTACTTAAAGGCAGTACCGCCCTAAATTTAGTAGTGTCCTTCCCCCACTGAGAAAGGCAGGCCACACAACTGGGAGCCTGAGATTGGGGCCTTCCCTTGTGCTCTTCCCTCCAGGGGAGAGTTAGTGTGGACCATACCTCTGCCTCTGCTAGGGAGATGGGGAAGAGCTAGGATGGCTGCGGGTGCCCTTGGCCTCTAGTGACGGTCCAGGGACCATCATTCAGTGAGAGCTGAGAGTACTGCATCTGGCAGAAGCCTGCCGTGTAACTGTGCTATACAGAAGACAATAAACCGTTCCTGTTGTTATATACCTCCTGCCTGGTGCGTGACTTACTGGGGGGGAGGTAATAAGTTCTAGCGTGGGAGATCACCGTCAGTTCCAGGAGCCTACGGCAGATGGAGGCGCTGCACTGCTATAGAGATATGTGGGGTATGAACCCCAGAAGCCTGATCCTGTGTCCCCACTACCATCGGTGGACGACTCAGCCCACCTGTTACCAGCAGGTATATGCACCATACACCGTTGTGATGGACAAATCTCCCACAGGGTGGGGAAACACCATTACATAGGTAATATTACACAGTGGGAGTATGGATGATAATACTCATTGCATAGACAGGTGACGTTATCTTGTATGTGTATATATTTATATATATGTGTGTGTGTGTTTGTGTGTGTGTGAAAGTACACAATATGCATAAGGAGACAGAACACGGTATGTATATAGCTGTCAGAACACAGCGTATAGGTGACAATACTATATGTGTATATATTTATATATGAGTGTGTGTGTGTGTGTGAGAAATTACACAATACAGTAGCTTTCAGAACACCGCGTATAGGTACAATATGCTGTATTTATTTATTTATAAAATGTATACCAGGAAGTAATACATTGAGAGCTACCTCTCGTTTTCAAGTATGTCCTGGGCACAGAGTTGAGATGACAAATAATACGTGGTTACAAATACAGTTACATCAGTGAACAGGAAATACATTATATACAAGACATAGCATGCACAGTTAGAGATAATATATATTATCGGTGTATGTAACAGTTACAGACCAGATTAAAATAGGTGACCGTGCAGTGTGTGTATAAAGGTGACAGAGCATAGGGTGTACTGTATATAGGTGACAAATGTTGTATGTATGTAGATGGCAGTATTCAGTGTGTATATAGTGGATAGCCACCTTTATGTACTGTATATAGGTGGAAGTACAAAGTGTGTATCCTAGCAATAGGTCACTGTATTTGTACAAATGACATCATGCAGTGTGTTTATGTGACAGCCCACCGTATGTATATGGGTGACAGCCCACTATATGCATATAGGTGACAGCCCACTGTATGTATATGGGTGCCAGCCAACTATAGGTATATAGATGACCACCTGCAGTATGTATATGGGTGACATCTCACTATATTTATATAGGTGACCACTTGTTGTGTATGTACATGGGTGACAGCTCGCAGTATGCACTCACACACACATATATATCTTACCCTCCCCCGGGTTCAGCGACACCTCGAGGGTCTCCTCCTTGAACGAGTCTTTGCAGACCCCGTTATAAAACATGGCCGCCACGCACATGGACAGAGATACGGTGCGCCGGCTGTTGCTGCCATTCTTCACGGTCACACGCACGTTGATGTCACTACCTATGATGATATTGTCCTGTGACTTGATGCCCAGTGAGACGTCACTAGTTGCTTCCGGCGCCGCCACTGCCAACTTTATGTTACCATAATGCGCAGCTTTGCGGACTGCATTACGCTCCTCTGCTGAGCCTGGGAGACAGGGAGGGGACCAAAGTGTTACACAGAGTGACTCCTGATTTAGGGTACCACACTGGGTTCCAATATTTACCTCAGCTGTGGGATATTCCCTTTTTGCACCAAGATAAACAAAGAACTAAAAAATAAATCCTTGCTCTATCTGAGCACTAACTAGACAAGTTCTCTAGCTATCTTTAGATGGCTTCCCCACTTACCAAATAACATAAACGCAGGTATCACAAACAAAATTGTTGCAGACAAGTGTCTGTTTGTAGCGTCCAGCTCCCTGGGCTGGAATAAGGGAGAGGGGGAGAACTGTCCCAGGCTGGCCTTTTTAAACACTGTTATTTAGGCCCAAGTAATCTGCAACTGGCTTCACCTGCAGAGCGTCCACTGTTCAGTGCAAGATCTGGCCTGAATTCCTAAAGGCAGCTTGTAAGGCTGTGGAACAGGATCCTCCCCATGGCTTTTAATTCTTAGTAGGGACAGGTAGAATTTGCCAAAGCAGGGCTTACATACCTTACACCTACAACTACACCACATTTCCTCTCACACAGTGTATAGTGTTATTACCATCGGGGCACTTGTACAGGTAGGTTATATCCTCCCTTGCGTGTGTATAGCAGTGTATAGTGTTATTACCCTCGGGGTACTTGTACAGGTAGGTTATATCCTCTCTTGCGTGTATATAGCAGTGTATAGTGTTATTACCCTCGGGGTACTTGTACAGGTAGGTTATATCCTCTCTTTTGTTTGACCCCACGGCCTTTGTGCTGATACAATGTCCGACTGCGTGCTCATCCACGCCGATTTGCTTAAACTTCCCGTTCGGCATCCGCTGGTAGAAAACCTTGTCACTGTTCACCTGTGTGACACAGCACAATAAGTATTACAACCATACAACACAACAGAGTAACACAACCACACAAAACAAAGTAAAAGAACAAATTAATACAACCACAAAACAATAGACTAACACAATCGCTCACAACAATAGTTTATATGAGTGAGTTATCTGCCCCTGTGTTCAGGTAGCATGTGTCTCCTATCCTGTGGATTTGTGGCATAATTAAGTGTGTCTCTGTTCGCTACCATGGTATATGTTTCAGAGTGGTACCACGGTGTGTGTTTTTTGGGAGGGTTACTGTTGTTACTAGAGTGTGTGTGTGTGTGTTTGGGGGGTGGTAACACGATGTGTTTTGTTGTTACGATGGTGTGTGTATTTTGGGGGAATGTTATCTTGGTGAGGGGGTTTGGGAGGCGTGTTATGGTTTATGTTTTGGGGAGGTGTTATCACAGTGTGTGTTTTGGGGGATGTTACCATAGTGTATGTGTGTTTGGGGGGGGGGGGGTACTGTGGTGTGTGAGTTTTGGGGAGTGTTACCACAGAGTGTGTGTTTTTTTGGGGGGATGTTACTGCGATGTGTTATCGGGAGTGTTTGTGAGGGCACAGGCTCCGCCCCCGTGATGTTAGCATCGGACGCAGGCTCCGCCCCTGAGTTTGATCCAGACCTTGCTGCAGCTGGTCCCTCATCTGTGCCTGCTACGCAGACCCCGCCCAGCAACAAATCAGGGCTCTGATTCTAGTATCAGCTTCTGCTGTGCAGCTGTTCAGCTATTGGCTGTTCTTCCTTTATAGGCTCAGCGATTGCCTCTGCAATTTTGCTGAGAATAATAGTTCATTACTTGTGATGTCGTGCTGGTCCCAAGCACTCTGTTTTGTCCTGTCCTGTCTTGCAGTGCCTTGTTCTATCTTGCATTCCAGTCACCTGGACCATGGACGCCTCCTTCTACAACCCTCTACCTCTCGGCTAAAGTGACCTCTACTTCCTCCCAGTCTCCAAACCTCGACCACGGTGAGTATATCTACTATCCTACGTCCCCAAACCCTGACCCAGCTACATGACGTCGAACCTGCACACCGGACATGGCCTCTCGGCTTCAAGTCAGTGTTTACAAATCCCCACCACGGCCTTGCTGTCCCGTCCTGTTTGTGGTGAGCACTAGTTACAGAATGCTCAGACCCACAAACATGGACCCCGCTGAGGAGGGTCGAGTCCTGGCCTTGCACGTCAACATGTTAGACAAACTGCAAGAGTACCTAGATCAGAATAACAAACATATGGATCAGATCCACGCCGCGTTACAATCCACACAGACCACGTACAGCGGGCAGCATTTAATCCTGCCCCTCCAGCAGCAGCTGCCTCAGCACCGTGTTTTACCCATGCCGCCTCTGAACCATGACTTCCAACACCTAATCGCTATAGCGCAGACCCCATCGGCTTTCGTGCGTTTCTAAAGCAATGTTTTATTCAATTTGAACTTACACCTTCTCGTTTTGTGTCTCAGAGTTCAAACATTGCATATATCATGTCCCTGTTGACTGATGACGCCTTAACATGGGCATCTCATATCTGGGAGCAAAGACCAGACCTCACGAGTAACTTATCTCTCTTCACTCGGGAGCTCCGAAGGGTCTTCGACACTCCAGGACATAAGGTAACGGCTTCCTCTTCCCTCCTGCATATATCTCAAGGCAGTCGGACTGTGGCCTGCTACGCAGTTGAATTTCCGGAGCCACGAAGAAGAGACCGGATGGAATGATGAAGCACTGGTAGCAGTATTTTGGAAAGGCCTTATGGAGAACCTCAATGATGAACTCGCCGCGCTGGTACGTCCTGTAGATTTAAAGGATCTCATCGCTCTATGTATCTTCATGGATCAGTGTCTGACTCTGCACTTTTGCCGCCTGCCCTGACCCCTGATACCGACTACGGATACTCTAACAGGACTCTGTCCCTGGGCCCTGGTTGGTTATTCTGCATCCCTTCCGTAGACCTGCGGGTCCGTTTCCTGATTCAAGATGAGCACCGTCACATTTTCAGTGACTCCCATTACCGACAATTCCCTAGATCCGGACGAGGCAATGCAGCTCAGTGGTAACAGTCTATCGGCCAGCGAGAAGCAGCGCAGAAGCAGTTCTGTCTTCTTTATGTATTGCGGTATCGCCGGACACCAGGCACTCCTTTGTCCCAATAAATTGGGAAATGCCAAATCCCAGTGAGAGATGGAAGAATCACGCTACCTACTACAGCTGCAGCGGCCATTATTCAAACAAACCACGGCGCTGATTTCGTGTGCTCTGCTGTACTCCACACAGCATGAACGCGGCCAATCACCCCAGGCTCCCGCGCTTATCGCGATTGCTTTGTTGAATTTCATGGAATTTGTTTCTTTGGGTGCAATGAAATGAATGAATTGCAATGTGTACAGTACAGTACTGTGCTACTGTGCTACTGTGTCAATTTAAGGTGTTTAAAAACCATAAATCTAAAAAGCCATTTTCTGCTCTCGCCACACTCGCGTCTTAAGGCGGTAAGGTTGGAAGACATCCCGCGTCATGTCATTGGTATTCCGATGTACACAACGCGTGATTTTTTTGAATAATGGCCACTGCAGCTGTATGTTGCTGCTCTCTATCAAGTTGACCGGGAAATCCTTTGCGGTCAAGACAAGGCATCTCTGCACTCCGGGTCAGTCGGTAACTTCATCGACCAGGGTTTCTCGAAGGAACAGGGCATCCTGTTGGTACAGAGAAAATCTCCGGTATTGGAGGTGATCGATGGCAGATAGCTACAACCAACGTTCATTTTCTTAGAAATGGCTCTGCTACGGTTGGAGATGGGTGCAGACCACACGGACGAGATTTGACTGAACGTAATCCACTCTCCCACTATTGACGTCATTCTCGGGTTACCATGGCTCCAACTTCATAACCCTTTGGTGGATTGGGCAGAGTCTCGACTCGTCCATTGGAGTCCACGATGTCTATAGAACTGTTCCCTAACATCAAACTCTGTCTGGTGTTTCTGTACCGTCCAAGGTGATTCCCGATCTACCCAGTATCTACTCCACCTTTCGGGATATGTTCGACAAAGTTCAGGCCGAGGAGTTACCACCACATCGGTCTTTTGACAGTCCCATTGATCTTGTTCCCGTGTCAGTGCCTCCCAGAGGAGGTTCATAGCCACTCTCACCTCCGGAGAACCGCTCCATGAAGGAGTACATTCAGGAAAACCTTCAGAGGGAATCCATCCGGAAGTCTTCTTCTCCTGCTGGCGCAGGGTTTTTCTTCATTAAAAAGAAAGATGTAACGCTACGGTCATGCATTGACTACCGAGGACTCAACAAAATCACAGTAAAAAATCGGTATCGTTTACCATTAATTTCTGAACAGTTCGACAGATTGCAGGGAGCCTCTATTTTCACCAAATTGGATTTATGAGGGGCTTATAATTTGGTGAGAATTTGTCAGGGTGATGAGTGGAAGACGGCCTTTAAAACGCGTGATGGGCACTACGAATATCTTGTTATGCTGTTCGGACTCTGCATTGTCGGGCGACTGGATTTCAGAACTTTGTGAACGAGGTATTTAGGGATCTCCTCGAAAATTATGTCATCATATACAGTACCTGGATGGCATTCGGATTTTCTCAAAATCAGCACAGGAACATCCCGGCCATGTGATGCAGGTTCTAAAACGATTGCGGGAGAATCATCTATTCGCAAAGCTGGAGAAATGTCAATTCCAACAATCCAGTACCTCCGTTCTGGGCTATATCATCTCGGCTACTGGATTAGCCATGAATCCAGCCAAAGTCAAAGCCGTTCTGGAGTGGCCACGTCCCCTCAGCATGAAAGCTGTCCAGTGGTTTCTTGGACTTGCAAATTATTACCACTGGTTTATCCAGAACTATTCGTCCATCCTAGCGCCTATCACCGCATCCAGATCCCGCTTTACCCTTCACCCTAGAGGTTAACGCAGGGGTGAGCAAATTTTTATGCTGAGCCCCCCTTTTCATCCATGACATTTCTCGGGCCCCCCCCCGCCTGATATAATCAAAATCACATGAAAAAAAACCCTTTATTAAACGGTATACAATGTAAACACAAATATGTCTAAATACTTACGTATTTCAACAGCTCACGCTTGCAAAATTAGGTTGCGTCCACGCTGCCGCTGAGAGCGGTGACATCACCAACTCTCCAAGCATGAGCGCAGGCTGTCCTGCATAATTTTGCAAGCACGAGTGGGGGGGCGTGGATCGGGGCTATTTGTGTGTGTAATGTGTGTGTTTGTGTGTGTGCGCATTGATTGCTGCTGAGCGCGCTTCAAAGTCAATTTTGTTTGTCTCCCCAAGCCCCAAGCTTGGGAGAGCGTACGTGCACAAAGGCAATCCTTTTGGGGGGGGGGGGGGGCATTCATCCACCTCTTTGCTACCTCCCTTCCCTCTCTCCCCCATGCCTCATTTCCCCCCCTTTTATCCTTCTCCCATTTGCCTTTTTATTCTCCCTGCTCTTTGGCTAGCTGTCCCCAGTGTCACCTACACTCCTACCTACAGTATTATGTATTATTTATTTATTTCCGTTTTCAATGCTGCGTTTTCACTTTTTTAAAATTATTTCTGTACATTCATAGTATGATTGATATAGTGGCAGCCGACCCTTTCACTGCAGAGGATCGCAGCGAAGCAGGTTGTCAGCGTAGGATAGCAGGACCACAGCGCTATAGCAGGACACACACACTCACGTGGCCGCCACCTACACTCTCCTGTTCGGCCGCCCGCGCACATCTTCTTGGCCGCCAACGCACATCTTCTTGGCCGCCAACGCACATCTTATTGGCCGCCAACGCACATCTTCTTGGCCGCCCGTGTAGAGCTATTTCACCCTCCCGTGCACAGCGTCTTCCGGCCCGCGCACACCAGGTTTTGCCGCACACCATCTACGCCCCCTAACTAATCTTGCACACCCCAGTTGGCGCACCGCTGCATTCAATCACAACACCCCCCCACACACACACACACAAAGACACAGCACACATAGTCAATCACAACACACACAGAGAACACACACTCATCACAACACACACAGAGACACAACAGACACTTAATCACAACCAACACAGACACAACACACACACACTCAATCAATCACAACACACACTCAATCACAACACCCACACACAACACACACACACATATTTAATCACAACACACACATCACAACACACACAATCACAACCAACACAGACACAACACACACTCAATCACAACACACACAACACAGTCACACACTTTCACCTGGGGGGAAGTACTAAACATGCTGGTCCCCCGTGTGCAGCTGAAAACTGGGGCGGGTAACAGACAGGAGGAGCTGTCTGTGTGCAGGGAAGTCCCCACCCCCGCAGCAAGCACAGAGCAGAGAAGCAGCCAGCACGGAGCTTGAGCTTCTTGGCCACCGGTGCACAGCGTCTGCCGGCCTGCGCACCCCCTAAATATTCTTGCGCCCCCCAAGGGAGCGCGTCCCCCAGTTTGCGCACCGCTGTTTTAGTAGATATTTAGGAGGTTTACACTGTTTTATTTTTGTTGTTTCCTATCACTGTTCAACTCACCACATTGAGGACCAGCGCAAAGGAGGACTTTTCTTCAACACAGTTCTAAGAAGGATTTTGGACAATCCAATAGTCATCCCGGCTGCAGGACTTCTGACACGCAAAGGTGTTACATTGTGTTAGGACATTTATCCTTATAAAACATTTGTTCCTGTTGGATTTAGCGCTAGGTTGTGTATTCCAACACAATCAAACAATGCAGAGAAACCAAATCACACATCACCGGGTGACACAATCCCACAATAAAGGGTAAACGAAGAATAACACCACAATAAAATACAGGACAAAACCACTACACGGCAGGTTAACACAACCTGAAAAGCACAGCTCATACACACTCCTCACACACAGTCTAAATACCTCAGCGAAGATGAAGGGTGTGTCGTGTTTTAGATTCACCAATCCATTCTTAATAGCAAGGAGAGGAGAAGGGCCACAGCAAAATATACCTGAGAGAGAGGGGGAGAGAGAATTAGAGAGGGAGTACTACGGAGATAGAGAGGGAGATAGTGCGAGAGAGTGAGAGAGGGAGATAGAGCGGGGGAGAGGGAGTGAGGGAATGAGAGATATAGGGAGTGAGAGAGAGAGGGTGTGAGAGAGAGAGTACTAGGGAAAGGGGGGAGGAGGCGGGAAGAGAAGGGGGGAAGGGGAGGAGGGAGGGGGAGTGAGAGGGGAGGGAGAATGGAGGGAGGGGGGGGGAAAGGGAGGCGTAGGAGGGGGAGGAAAAGAGGGGTGGGAAAGAGAGGGGATGGGGAGGAAAAGATGGGGTTTGTATTGGGTTTGTTGGTCCCCAACCGTATATAAAGTTGAGGGGGGACTCTAAGAGTCCAGACAAAGTCCAAGAGCAAGAGTTTGGAATAAGGAAGATAGAACTAAAGTACAACAAGTTTCCTCTTCTGTCCCTTATACCCAGAGATTTAGGAGTATAGTAAAACCATACTTTATTAATATACTGTAGTGTACTGTAATGTAATGTGCTTGGACTTTCGGAACCGGTGTCCAAACAGGCTGCCCGAGCTAACCCATAGTCGCCTGTAAGTCTGCTGGACATCGGAGTTCAAAGCAGTCAGAGGATGCCCAGAGTTGTGAATAGCATTTGGTCAGCAACGAAAGGTGGAGATCCAGGTCTGGAGATCAATGGCAGTCCTCCGGGATACCACTTGCTCTGCCAGACCTGGTGGAGCTTGCCCTAGCAGGTGGCATTGAGATAGCCAGGGAGAGAGGTGGCAAGCTTGCGCATGTCTCCTGTCTATTTCATATTTCCCGCTGACACGGCTTTTCTAACCGGCTCGGCTCTGATTGGTTGCTTGGGAAAGTTCCCACGCGTTGATTTGTTACTGCGTTTTGTT
The DNA here is from genome assembly GCA_036426205.1 of Ascaphus truei. Classification (NCBI taxonomy): domain Eukaryota; kingdom Metazoa; phylum Chordata; class Amphibia; order Anura; family Ascaphidae; genus Ascaphus; species Ascaphus truei. The sequence goes on along the minus strand of CM071584.1, from coordinate 18,622,183 downwards.
AATGAAACTCAGAATACTATAAGAATCTGTGAACCAATCAGATCTGTGTCTTCCAGTAGTAAAAGCGCGGACGGGCTTTTCCAAGTTGCTTCTGCGTGAATAGCAGAGCATCCGGCTTCGATTTCAAGCCTGAAAGTCTGCCGGCTGGAGTCTAAGTCCCGACTTTTGCGCCCAAGTTCTGAGAAACGATCACAGCAGACGTGGCTGGGATTTTATGCCGAGTTTAGCTCCAGGAGAGTTGGACTAACTCGCAGTCAGGAGGGACCAAGTTCTCAGAAGAGAACGTAGCAGTGGCAAGTGGAACTTTATGCCGATTTGGGTTCCAGGAGATTCCGGGCTAAGTCCCGATCAGGGTACAACACTCCCATAGAGTTCCCTTTACCAAGGAAAGTCTAGTTTTGGACCCCAGTCCCAAAGTAAGTGTGTCTTTTTGTCTGTATTGTGTGTAAGCGAATGTATATCAAATAAATGACAATTTATTTCATTAACTTGCTTTGCTCAATGAATGATCCTGGTAAAAAGGTGTAAATAACCTGATCTACCGTGACACTGCCCCCTCCCCTAACCCCTGCCCCTCTGCTGTCCCCTTCCTCTTGCCCTCTGCTGCCCTCACCATTGTCATCGTTGTCACCGGTGCTTTTCTCCTGTGGGGTGGCATCAATAGCCTGCCAGCCGCTGTATCCTGAGGGCAGGTCCGGCCGAGTCATCCAGCATTCGTTCCATACATGGTAATTCCTATATACACATAAATATATATATAGGTTTCAATTACAGCCTTTGTTTAACCTTTGGGGATCCTTAGCAACCTCCTTTGCCCATTCTGTTAGCACCCTACATGTCCAGAGAGGTAATATCGGTATGCACATACATGTCCAGTATTACCTCTTATTTTTTACAGGACAGTGTCCAAATACAGGACGTTTCGGTTCAATCCTGGACCCCTGGCAACTCTAGCTCACCTTCCTGCCACTCTCAGGCAGTGAGATAAGAATTTGAGGGAAGGTACTGTATATACATATATCACAATAAAACCAGAAAATGTACTGTAACCCTTATTCCCCCCCCCACCCCTAGACTCAACTGATGTATCTAGGGTGTGTGAGGGGCAGTTACATGGTTGTGAGTGGTGGTGCATACCTGTGAGGAACAGGAGGGCCTGAGCTTCCCGCGATGTTGTGGGGGAGACAGGACTCGGCTTCTGAGGTAGTGGCCTCCATATGAACTTAGTGGTGCAGCGCCTCCATCTCCTATAATTCCCAGGGATGTGGGAAGAGACCCTTATAGAAGAACCCCCTTGGTCCCGGGCTGAATACTCCAGAACTCACACAGCACAGCAGATAAAAGTAACAGAGTCTTTATTGTACTCTTGATAGTAGGTACATAACAGCAGCACAGCATACGGATACCCAGGTACACGGTACGCCTTCTCCTCCTCTCCCGCCAAATCGTTCGCCACAGGATGGTCTGAAGGCTATAAGTCTCCCTGCCTCCACTCGCAACCAAGGGCGCTACGGGTGGGGCTAGCTCTTCCCTCACCCTCTAAGCAGGATGAGAGGTATCATTCCACCTACTGATCACTAGGCCCTAACTCCTCAGGAACCTAACTACACTCTCTATATCTGGGTCTGACGATCCCGCCAAAACACTCCAACACTAGACTCGACTGTACAGACTGACATACTAGAACAGACTCTTCTACTAGACCGAACAAGACTGAACTCCTGACCGGCAGGGACAGCCACCTAAGTTTGGTCAGCCCCGCCCCCTATGACATCAACAAGACACTCCCCCTCTGCACGGGGTCGCAGCAGGGACAGGCTTGTATTAATCAAGCAGGCAGGGCTTTGCAAGGGGGAAAACCCATGATTATTCTGGGGCCTGTGGTTAACAGGACTTATCACAGTAGCAGGAAGATTTAGTAGCCCAGGCTGTTTACAGGGGGCTACATTCTCTCTATGGTGGAATCCAATGGTCCCCACTTGGACCTCGCTTTGGCAGTACCATCCTGCAGTGAACAACCTGGGGAACAAACACAGGTTATGCACATCTTAATCAAACATTTATGAGGTAATATTGGTCACACACTGAATCCAGGTACTCCTAACATGGAGAACCTAATAATAATGCTTAGGGTCCGGCTTCCTTATCTGTCTGCCGTTGTGATCCGTGACCGTCACAGCAAATGACTGAACTGACCCATGTTCTGGTCGATAACTCACACTATGCATGTAGATACATCTCCCAATGCTCCATATGCGCACTAGCTCGCTGATCTTATCCTCATTATGATAACCGGCCTTACCGAACTTGGTCCGTAAGTACGCTTGGACAGCTTCCCTAAGCCAGTTAACCCCGGTTCTCTTCAATCTCCCGCATGATAGGCTCAGGCACATAAGGATACTCATAACCATGCGACTGTCTATACCTTGCCACTATGGCTCTGTCAGCCCTACTCAACTTAGTAAGCTTTCTGTAACTCACCCTGCTAGGCAGCTCCCAAAACACAGGTTCTTCCGGAGCTACTTCGTCGTACAAAATACTAGGAGCTCGGGGTACAATAAGCTTCTGCTCTATTTCCCTGTATCTATGGTCTAACTCATCCTCCACCTCTTTTTGAGTGAAAGAACCAGCCACCCACCAATGATCAACAACAATATTTTTGATTAATAGGAACCGCGTACGGTCCATCCCTTCGTGGTAACCAGTGAATAGGGGTGCCCACCACTTGTCGCGGTGTTCGTATTCTGTGACACGCTTCGTGTGTTCTCCCTCTGACTCTACCTGAGACGATACACTGGACGTACCCGCATCAGTAGACCGCGAGCAATCTCTCCTCCCCTTAGCATTTATGTACACTGTCGGATTCAATTTGTGCACCAGTGGTCTGGAAGGCCCAGTGTCTGCTGAAGTATGCGAGCCGCGAGCTCTCCCTCTAGCTGTAGGACAAAATAGTACAGGGTTAGGCACAGGTATTACACTCGAATACATTATCTCCCCATCAGATCCCTCATCGCTTAGTTCCCAATCCCACAAGTCCTTAGAGTATTTGGGGAATTTACACAACTTATCCCTGGTAGGGCCCAGTGGTATCACTCGTGACGGGGCAGGGGCAGTGGCCGGGGCCGTGGAACTAGGGACTGGGGTTGGGGCAACGTCCAGATCAGTGTCCAGCAAACGGGTAATCCCGCGACCAAGGGACGCTTTCTTGGACTCTCTTTCCGCCATGCTGCGCGTCAGTACAAAGTTATTTGTATAGGCGATCACACCTCCCGGCTGATTATGCAATGCTTGTGTCAGGACAGCATAGATTCCAATGTTGAATAAAGTTGGTGACAAAATGCCCCCTTGCCCAACTCTGGGCTGATATTATGCTACATAATTTATTAGGTATTCCATCCAGTCTTAGTAAGTTCCACAAGCTTTCTCTATGAACGCTATCAAAGGCGGCAGTGAAAGTGACTAGAGACAGTAAGTCCCCTGGTAAGGTGTATGGTCTGCAACCTCTTGTTGCAGCTCTAATACCTATCGGAAGGCACTATTTTTGTCAATACAATCCCTCCTGATCGTAAAACCGGCCTGAGTTTCACGTGTTCTTTTGTTGTCCGCTTTTATGCGATGTAGGATATTATTTGCTTCCCGTATCTTATACGCCAGGTTGATCAAGGAATTCCGCTAATTTTGCAATCGCTTCTTGCTCCTTTTTTGTTTAGGGGAGCAGCACGCAGTTTCCCTCTCCCATTCTTTTGGGATTCTTGTTCTTTTCCCAAATGAGTGAGAGTAACATGCGCCATCGCCAAGAACATGAACTCCACCAGCTTTGAAGAATTCAGCGCACAAGACATCATCCCTTGAGGGCTTCGTTGTTTCTTAAGTTTATTGATGTAAGGAATCGGGGGGCCACGTCCTTGCGGCGTGGACCCCATCCTTACCCACTACGAGTACGCAGTGGCTGTCTTGCACCCTCCCCCCGTCGCTACCCTTGCCGACGCCCAGCGCTACCTTGAACTCTGCCGCAGCCGCCATCTTCGATCTGGCACTGGTGTTTCAGACCTCACTGGCTCTCACTAACTTCCTGTTCTCTCAGCCACTCACCGAGCACTCCTCGACACGCCTCCGCCATGCCCTCTTCCGGATTGGTCACTGTCCGCTTTAAATATACCTGCTTTGCCTTCCCTTCCTTGCTCTGCATAGCTCCTTGCTACCTGTGTTGCCTGGAACCTGTGTCGTGCCTCTTTGTGTTTATTTCCTACGCTATTGCCCGGCGGTGTCTGAATACCCCTCGGCTCTGGCTCTAACTCAGCGCCCCCCCCCCACTCCAGTTTAAAAAAATGCCGGCGATTCCCCCCGCGGTCCACGCGCTTGCGCAGGGCAAGCAGAGCCCACTCCCTTTCCTCTCCCCCCCGCTCCCTTTCCCCCCCCCCCTCCCTCTCCTCCCCCCCCGCTCCGTTCCTCCCCCCCGCTCCCCGCTCCCTTCCTCCCCCCCCCGCTCCCACGTGGGACAGAGGAGGAGAACCAGCTCCTCTGCGGCCCGCACTTTTTTGGGACGGAGGGGGAAAGCTCCTACTGCGCGGCCCCCTGCTTCCACCCGCGGCCAGCTTCCCGAGCTCACCTCTGTGACACCCCCTCCGAGCCACCTCCATGCCCCCAATCCCACCTCGTCCCGTCCCGGGAACAGGGATATCGGGGGCACAGGGGAAAGCGTTCCGGCGGCAAGGTAATCACCCCACCCAAGTGTCCCTGGCCCCCCTCCCACCCAAGTGTTCCTGCCCCCCCCAACCCTCCCACCCACCCAAGTTGTCCCTGCCCCCCCCTAACCCAAGTGTCCCTGGCCCCCTCCAAACCAAGTGTCCCTGGCCCCCTCATGTCCCTTGCCCCCTCCCACCCACCCCACCCACCCAAGTGTCCCTGCCCCCTCCCACCCACCAACCCAAGTGCCCTGGCCCCCAGAGTGTCCCTGGCCCCCTATGTCCCTGGCCCCCGAAAGTGTCCCTGGCCCCCTACCACACACCCACCCAAGTGTCCCTGGCCCCCTAGTGTCCCTGGCAACCCAAGTGTCCCTGCCCCCCCCCTCCCTCCCATCCACCCACCCAATGTCCCTGGCCCACTCCCAAGGGTGTGCCCAAGTGTCCCTGGCCCCCACCCATCCACCCACCCACCCAAGTGTCCCTGGCCCCCTCCCACCCACCCACCCAAGTGTCCCTGGCCCCCTCCCTCCCACCCACCCACCCAGTGTCCCTGGCCCCCTCCCACCCACCCACCCAAGTGTTCCCTGCCCCCTGAGTGTCCCTGGCCCCTCCCAAAGTGTCCTCCCCCTAAAGTGTCCCTGGCCCCCAAGTGTCCCTGGCCCCCTAGGAGTGTGTCCCTGCCCCCTACCCACCCACCCAAGTGTCCCTGGCCTAAAGCCCAAGTGTCCCTGGCCCCCAACCCAAGTTTCCCTGGCCCCCTCCAACCAAGTGTCCTGGCCCCCTCCCAACCCAAGTGTCCCTGGCCCCCAACCCAAGTGTCCCTGGCCCCCTCCCTAAGTGTCCATGGCCCCCTCCCAAGTGTCCCTGGCACCCTCCCACCCACCAACCCAAGTGTCCTTGGCCCTTCCCACCCACCCACCCAAGTGTCCCTGGCCCCCTCCCACCCACCCAAGTGTCCTGGGCCCCCTTCCGCCCACCCACCAAGTGTCCCTGCCCCTCCCTCCCAAAGTGTGTCCCTGGCCAACCCAAGTGTCCCTGGCCCCACAGTGTCCCTGCCCCAAAGTGTCCTGGCCCCCACCCACCCACCCACCCAGTGTCCCTGGCCCCCCCCTCCCAAAATTGTCCCTGGCCCCCCACCCCCTCCGACCCCACCCCCAATGTCCCTGGCCCCTAAATTGTCCTGGCCCCTCCCACCCACCCACCAAGTGTCCCTGGACCCTCCCACCCAACGTGTCCCTGGCCCCCTACCCCCAAGTGTCCCTGGCCCCCTACCCAATGTCCCTGGCCCCCAAAAGTGTCCCTGGCCCCCTCCCGCCCACCCAATCACCACCCACTCAAGTGTCCCTGGCCCCCTCCCATTTGTGTGTCCCTGGCCCCCCCTCCCATAGTGTCCCTGGCCCCCTGTGTCCCTGGCCCCCTCCCACCCACCCACCCAAGTGTCCCTGGCCCCCACGTACCCACCCACCCAAGTGTCTCTGGTCCCCAAGTGTCCCTGGCCCCCATGCACCCACCCACCCAAGTGTCCCTGGCCCCCAAACAACCCACCCACCCAATTGTCCCTGGCCCCCTCCCACCCACCCACCCAAGTGTCCCTGGCCCCCTAGTGCCCTGGCCCCCAAAGTGTCCCTCGGCCACCTCCCACACACCCACCCACCCAAGTGTCTCTGGCCCCCTCCCACACAAGTGTGTCCCTGGCCCCCCTCCACACACCCACCCACCCAAGTGTCCCTGCCCCCCAATGTGTCCCTGGCCCACCTTCCCCTCCCACCCAAGTGTCCCTGCCCCCCCCTCCAGTCACTCACATCCGTCGTTGCCTGTAATTCACTGTTTGTGTCTGTGTGCGTATAGGGGACAGCGAGTGTATCTGTGTGTATCTGTATCAGTGTGTGTGTGTATCAGTGTCTGTGTGTGTATCAGTGTGTGTGTGTATATCAGTATCAGTGTATCTGTGTGTGTATCAGTGTGTGTGTGTATATCAGTATCAGTGTATGTGTGTGTGTAGCAGTGTCTGTGTGTGTAGCAGTGTCTCTGTGTGTGTATCAGTGTGTGTGTGTGTGTGTGTGTGTGTGTGTGTGTAGCAGTGTCTCTGTGTGGCTGCGTGTGTGTTAGTGGCTGCGTGTGTGTGTGTGTGTGTGTGTGTGTGTATCAGTGGCTTTGTATGTGTGTATCAGTGGCTGTGTGTGTGTATCAGTGTGTGTGTCAGTGGCTGTGTGTGTGTGTGTGTATCAGTGGCTTTGTATGTGTGTGTATCAGTGGCTGTGTGTGTGTGTCCGTGGCTGCGTGTCTGTCAGTGGCTGCGTGTGTGTGTGTGTATCAGTGGCTGTGTGTGTGTGTATCAGAGGCTGTGTGTGTGTATCAGTGGCTGTGTGTGTGTCTGTGTGTATCAGTGGCTCTGTGTGTGTGTATCAGTGGCTGTGTGTGTCTGTGCAGGCCCTATAGGCCAGTATAGGCGATAAATTTTTTAGTGGGTCACGAAAAAGAAGTTCAAAAATAACCGGTTCACGGAAAAAAAAGTTTGGGAAACCCTGCTCTAAGACCCTCGGACTCTGCTACGAATTTTGACTACGGAACTTTCTATCTCATCGGACTCGGCAAGTACTTGACCATTCTTTATCTACATCAAGGCCTGGCCACGCTACTATGCCACATCCCGGACACGCCCCCTCTGCTGTCGGTGCGTATACTCTACATCCCACCTCAGTACAGGAGACTGGTCTGGTCTGCGGGCTGCACAGCATGACATTATGCAGAGCCCAAATGCAGACCTGGCTGAGGTGGGGGATCTACTTACAACCCTTGCGAAATGCATCCAAGCTTTGGGAACGCAGATTTCCGCTTTGATACAACTGCTTTCCACTCTCTCACTATAGCCCACTCCGCCACCAGCTGCAGCCGCACCTGGAAGCGCCCGGCCTTCTGATCTCAGAACCCCTACACCTAAAGCATATACGGTTGTCCTTCTCGCCTGTCGAGGGTTTTTGAACCATTGTGAAATTCAGTTTGAAATATCTCCAAGCCTCTTTCCTAATGGACGCACCAAGGTAGCCTATGTTTACTCTCTCTTAACAGGGGATGCCTTGGCCTGGGCTTCTCCCATATGGGAACTGCGTCCGGAGTGCACCTCGGATTACCAGCTCTTCCGCCAAGAATTCCAGCAGGTATTTGATATTCCTGCTTGCAAAGATACTGCTGCCTCTTCTCTTGTTCTTTTGTCTCAGGGTCGTAGTTCCATAGCCAAATATGCACTGGAATTACGGACCGTTGCAGCAGAGACTCGTTGGAACGAAGAGGCACTTACTGCTGTATTTTGGCAAGGTTTGTCCGAATCTGTAAAAGATGAACTTGCAGTCCAGCCCCGACCCCAAGTATTGGAGATTTGATTGCACAGTGCATACGCGTGGATCAGCACCTCCAGGAGCGACGTCACGAACGTCCCAGGTTCGTACCTTCTGACCCTCCTTATCCTAGGCCTTCTCCAGCTTTTTGGCCTGTTCCTGACCCTGTGGAACCCATGCAGATCGGCAGTCAGCGGATCCGTTTCCCGACAGGATGGCCGAGAGGTTCGCCGCCAGAATGAGGGCCTATGCTATTATTGTGGATCACCAGATCATGTGGTACGTTTTTGTCCTTTGAGGCCCAAGGAACAAACGGGACCAGCCACGCAAGAGGGACTTACTCTCGGATCAATTTCTTCTTGCCCTCTCTCTAAAGAGGAACTCCCAAAAAGGATTATGCTCCCAGTTTCACTTGAAGGCCCGAATGTTCGTGTAACTACTGCTGCTTTTCTCGATTCAGGCTCCGGTGGTAATTTTGTGGACCACGATTTCGCCACCCGTAACAAGATTTCTCTTATCTCCAAGAAAGCACCAATTGGACTCGAGGCTATTGATGGATGTCCTTTGCAACCTGCTTTCATCACGTTAGAGACTGTTCCTCTCACTTTGTCTGCCGGTACTCACACCGAGATCATCTCCTTTGACGTAATACACTCTCCTGATGTTTCAGTTATCCTAGGGTTACCTTGGTTACAGCATCACAACCCACGCATAGATTGGAGGGACTGCAAACCGATTCAATGGGAGCCAGAGACAGACGCCTCACCCTCGCCGGTCATAGCTCCTGTCTCAGTTATCACGGGAATGGAAACACCTTCTGAAAGCAACTCCACTCTTCCCGAAGTATATGCTGATTTCATTGATGTTTTCAGTAAGTCTCAGTCAGAGGTCCTGTCTCCTCATAGACCCTATGATTGTCCCATTGATCTGGTCCCTGGTACCGTCCTGCCAAAGCCTATGTCCTACCCCTTGTCTCTCCCAGAGACTGAAGCCATGGCAACCTACATCAAAGAGAATCTTCAGAAAGGATTCATTCGCAACTCTCCGTCTCCCGCCGGTGCCGGTTTCTTTTTTGTGAAGAAAAAGGATGGATCCCTCAGACCATGCATTGACTACCAGGGCCTCAATCTCATTACTGTGAAGAACCGGTATCCCCTGCCTCTGATTTCGGAACTGTTTAATAGGCTTCAAGGGGCCAAATTTTTTTCCAAGCTAGACCTCCGAGGAGCCTACAACCTCATACGTATTCGAGAGGGCGATGAATGGAAAACCGCCTTCAATACAAGAAGCGGACACTATGAGTATCTCGTGATGCCATTTGGTTTATGCAATGCTCCTGCTGTCTTTCAGGATTTTATGAATGATGTCTTCCGCGATGTCCTCAATTCCTTCGTAATTATTTACCTTGACGATATTCTAATTTTTTCTGGGAATCTTCAAGATCATGTCCAGCATACTAGACTTGTCCTCTCTCATCTCCGTGTCAATAATCTCTTCGCAAAGCTCGAGAAATGTCTTTTTCATCAGTCTTCAACTGCCTTCTTAGGCTATATCATTTCAGATAAAGGAGTTTCGATGGACCCAGAAAAACTTAAGGCTGTTTTGGATTGGCCCCTGCCCAATTCTCTTAAAGCCATTCAGCGTTTTTTGGGCTTTTCCAATTACTATAGGAAATTTCTCCGGAATTTTTCCACCACTGTGGCTCCCATCACTGCGCTTACTAAGAAGGGAGTCGACCCAACTGTGTGGCCTCCGGAGGCCATCTCCGCCTTTGAAACCTTGAAGCAAGCTTTTGTTTCGGCACCCATCCTTCGTCATCCTGATACTAGTCTTCCGTTTACGTTAGAAGTGGATGCCTCTGATTGTGGTGCAGGTGCCATTCTCTCCCAGAGACTCTCCCCTCAAGATAAATTGCACCCATGTGGATTTTTTTCGAAAAAGTTCTCCCCTGCTGAAAAGAACTATGATGTCGGTAATAGAGAACTCCTGGCCATCAAGATGATGATTATGAGTGGCGACACCTCCTGGAAGGATCCCGCGAACCGATTGCTATTTTGATAGATCATAAGAATCTTCTCTATATCGAAAGTGCACGTCGTCTAGGATCTCGTCAAGCCCACTGGGCATTTTTTTTCCAAAATTTAATTATACTCTATCGTACATCCCCGGCACGGAGAACATAAAAGCTGATGCCTTGTCCAGATAATTTTCCCCTGAGGAAAAATCCGAAGAAATCCCAGAAACAATTGTACCTTCGAAATGCATAGTCTCCATCAACTATTTTGATATTCTTGAAAAGATCTTAGAAGCCCAGTCACAGATTCAGAGTGGTCTAGAGGTACCGGAAGGAACCCTTTATGCCGCCCCCAAGTTTCATCAGAAGATGTTAGAATGGGGTCACTCTGGGGCCATCCTGGCTTCAAGAGAACTTTGGATCTCATTAAGTGCACCTTTTGGTGGCCTAATATGGCAAAACTCATTCACGAATTTACACGCGCTTGTCCAGTTTGTGCACAGAACAAGACTCTTCATCAAAAGCCTTCCGGGTCACTCATGCCTCTCCCAGTACCTGATCGTCTATGGTCACATATTTTGATGGATTTTATTGTAGATCTTCCGCCCTCCAGAGGTATGACTACCATTTTTGTCATAGTAGACCGATTTTCGAAACAGGCCCATTTTGTTCCCCTCAAGGGTCTTCTCTCCTCTCCCACCCTGGCAGATATTTTTACCAAAGAAGTGTTTCGTATCCACGGGATCCCTACGTCCATAGTTTCTGACCGAGGATCGCAATTCATATCAAGGTTTTGGTGTGCTTTCTCCAAGAGGCTTGGTATGGCCTTATGCTTCTCTTCAGGCTATCATCCACAAACTAATGGGCAAACTGAGAGACTTGATCAAAGCCTTGAACAGTATCTACGATGCTTTATTTCTGATACCCAGGATAATTGGGTTGATCTATTACCATGGGCGGAATTTGCTTCCAATTCTCTCCGTAATTAATCTACGCAAGAATCTCAGTTTTTCCTGAATTACGGCTTTCATTCAAGTCGGCTTCCAATCTCCAACACTCCCTCAGGAGTGCCAGCAGCCGATGAACGGGTAACCACGCTACAGAACTTTTGGATGAAGATCCAATCCGCACTCCTTAGGGCAGCTCAGAGGTTCAAATCTAAAGCAGATCATTGTCATCAACAGGCTCCCAATTACAAGCCAGGGGATCGAGTGTGGCTTTCAGCAAAGAATATAAGACTGAAGACTCCTACCCCGAAATTGGCGCCTAGGTTTTTGGGGCCGTTCTTGATTCAGGAACAAATCAATCCTGTCACGTTCCGCTTACAGTTTTTGCCTTCATCCATGAACATTCCCAATGCGTTCCATGTATCCCTGCTCAAGCCTTTTGTTCAGAGCAATTGCTTCCCTGCAAAAGCCCGTAAACCCAACCCTGTTACGGTTCAAGGACACTCTGAATTTGAGGTACAGTCCATTGTGGATTCCCGTATATCTAGGGGAAAAGTACAGTTCCTTGTACATTGGAAGGGCTATGGTCCAGAAGAGCAGTCCTGGATATCAAGGGAAGACATTCATGCTCCAGCTCTACTCAATCACTTCCACAAGAAATTTCCACAGAAGCCTTGGATGGATCGTCCTGAGGTCGATCCTGAAGGGGTGTGTACTGTAAGGAATCGGAGGCCACGTCCCTTGCGGCGTGACCCCTCCTTACCCACTACCAATACTGCAGCGGCTGCTGCCCCTGTCCCCCGTCGCTACCCATGCCGACGCCCAGCGCATACCTTGAACTCTGCCGTGGCCGCCATCTTGGATTCTGGCACTGGTGTTACAGACTCTCAGCTGGGCTCTACTACTTCCTGGTCTCTCAGCCACTCACGAGCAGCTCCTCGACACGCCACCGCCATGCCCCTCGTCCGGATTGGTCACTGTTTGTTTATATATCCTGATTTGCCTTTACTTCCTTGCTCTGCATAGCTCCTTGCTACCTGTGTTGCCTGGAACCTGTGTCGTGCTCTCTTGTGTTTATTCCTTATAGCTACTGACCTGGCTCATCTGAATACCCCCTATGGCTCCTGAACTCGGCTTTCCCACTGACTACTCTAACCTCTAAGAACCTCGGACTCTGCTACGGATTTTGACTACGGAACTTTCTATATCCTCGGACTCGGCAAGTACTTGACCATTCTTTATCAACATCCAGGCCTGGTCACGCTACTACGCCACATCCCAGACATGCCCCTTTGCTGTCGGTGCGTATACTCTACATCCCACCTCAGTACATGGGACTGGCCTGGTCTGCGGGCTGCACAGCGTGACAATTGATGACTGCGGTGAATTCAATTTTGGTTGGAGGGGTGTCGCAAATGTTGTATGGCCCATGAGTAAGCATGTTCGGATTTTCAATGTCACCTGTAATAGGAGGTGGTTGATTAAGCAGTTCTTCAAAATGTTCACACCACCTATCTAATCTAGCTTCCACGTCTGTAATTTTATGTCCGTTTTTGTCATTGACGCATTGGCTGACAGGGTTTGAATATTTGCAGCAGTAATTTTGGCCAGTCTGAAGAATTTTCTATAATCACCGTGTTGTTGAGCAGTTTCAAGTTCAGCGGCTATACGATTGCAATAAGCCTCTCTGTCTTGCCTGGCATTCCTTTTTATTTCACGGGCGAGCAGGGTAGCAACAGGGTGGTTGTTATTTGCAAGTGCTGTTTTCTGTCTTTGAGAAAGCAGGATAGTATCTTGTGAAATCCAGTCCCCTTTCTGTTGTTCGCATGGTGGAATACATAGACTGACTGCATCTTGCAATTTTTGTCGGAGAAGCGACCCTGCTTCATCTACTGAATTGGGTTTTTGGGCAGTTGGTGTTGTTTTATCCCTAAGCGATTCTTGAAATTGGTCTCTTGTTGTTGCATTTTGAAGACTGATAATGTTGGGGAGTCCTTGAATTTTTTTTGTCCGGTTTTCGAACTTAAGATGAACTTTTGCACAAACTATAGCATGGTCGGTAATAACATCAAGTCCCCAATAGGACCTACTGTACAATCACTGATTGATTTGTTCCATTTTTGTTTGATTAATATGTAGTCAATTTGGTTTCTAGTTGTTCGGTCTGGACTGACCCACGTTTGGAGATGGCGTTTTTTGTGACAAAAGAACGTGTTTGTGAGCACAAGGCCGTGGTAACTTGCCAGCTAGAGAAGGCGTTCTCCATTTTCACAAGTGTTCGTATGTGGGGTAAAGCAACCTGTTGTTTTGCCTTGCTTCTTATTACCAACAACTTGGGCATTAAAATCTCCGGCTATGATTAGGAAATCATTCCTAGGGATCAGTGAGATTTCGTCCTCCAGCTGGTGGTAGAATTCATCCATCGTTTCCTGATCATTAGCATTTGTAGGCGCATAGACTGATATTATTGATAGGTTCATTTGACGGATTTTTACACGAAGATAAGCCAGTCTGGCATTTATTGGTCTCCAGGTGATTACTGCTTTAGCTGCTTTTCCACCTTGAGAAAGGTCCCACTGGGGGACCGAAACGTCGGTTTATGTGTCTTTTTTATTACAAAAAACTTGTGATCAAATTTACCAGATTGCCGTCTCCTGATCACGTGCTTCAAACGGTATCGTATGGTTTATATACATACACAGTATATAAGCGCACACATATATATGTACAGCAGGGCCCCGCTTCTCAACGCTTCGCTTTTCGGCGATCCGCTTATACGGCGGCACCGAGAAGGGGGCCGCCATCTTTTATTTGATGTCGTGCATGCGCAGAATGGGCGGTTGTGCCCGGCGCGCATGCGCAGACCGTTGTCTGCGCGTGCATACCATAGTTTGCGCGCGCAAAACCATAGGCCGCGCATGCGCAGAACGGCGAAAACGCCATTCTGTGCATGCAAAATCACTGAAAATCACCGGATCCGCTTTCCGATGATTTTCACTATACGGCAGGCCCCTGGAACGGAACCCGCCGTATTCCCGGGGCCCTGCTATATGTATACACAGTATTTAAACATACACACATGTATATATTGTCTTTTTTGTTGTTTTCACCTCTTCACCCAGGGTAGGTATAGACGACTTCCTCTGGATGTCTGGTGCAGCGTCATAGCAAGTATCTGGACATTTCCTTGCTCCACGGTAGCCTTTGGGACACTATCATTTGTCTGCCACAGCTTATATCAGTTACACCTAGCTGTGGCATTAAGGAGTTATTTTCTCATGGTTTTCTCCCTTGTTTTCTCTGCTGACTCATTGTTTACATTTTAGTCTTTGAGGGGACCCCGCCTCTGCATATTTTAGACATTTATTTTCTGTCTTTTCTCTGGCTTTTTATTATAACTGCCAGGGTTTAGCCACCACCTTCTGGCTACACAGCATCTAGGGTATTCATTCATTATATTTTCATTGTTGCTCTTTTTGTTGCTCTTTTTTATGTGTTTACTTGAGTTTGTGTAGATATCTGTTTTTTTCAGACATTTGTATTATCATGTGTTGCTGATCGGCCGATCTCCATTGCATTTCCAGGGGAAATTATTTTCCCCTGGATTTGCATGATCATACCTATGTATTTTGCATGTTACATATTTTGGGTCCCTACATTTTTATTGTGTATTCTTTGGTTCAGCAGTGTTCATTTAGTATGTGTTTAGGTATATTTTAATATTATTTTTGTGTAATAAAATCCATTTTGTACTTTCACATATTTTTCGTGTGCTTTCAACAAACCCTCTTTTTTTCTTTTTGTGTTCGTATATCATATTGGGTTGTTAACACCGCCAGAGGGTAAATTTAACCCCTACATCTGGCCTAGTGATTTATTTTGATTTATGGGCGATGGTTTTGATTGCGGCACCAACTCTGTGTGTTTGATATACAGTATATATATATTAAAGAATATCACTTGTGAGCACATTCACATGTCTTAGACAGGTCTGCAACCCTGCCTTTTAACCATTATCATCTAGCATACAGTGCTCCCATTGCAGCAAGAGATTCTGGGAAATGCCATGCAAATGAGCACGCAGTGTCACCTTTTGCCTGGAATATCCATTCACGTGCAGCCCATTTAAGCTGATGTATCGCGTTCACACAGCTTTTAAACACAGCATGGGACTAACAAAGCAAGTGCAGACCACTCACAGACATGTTTCAGCCTTGATGGGTATCATCAGTGTGAGGTTGGTCTATACTTGTTTTGAAATATTTCTAGGCTGGGTAGGTTTACCATATACATTTTAAGTTATGGTGGGTGAAAAAGGCGACAGAAAACCTCCACCGTTAGCATATAGCCAATAAAGAAAATCACTTGTGAGCACATTCACATGTCTTAGACAGGTCTGCAACCCTGTCTTTCAACCATTATCACCTCGCATACAGTGCTCCCACTGCAGCAAGGGATTCTGGGAAATGACATGCAAATGAACAATCCAATATACACATACATATACACATACATATACACACACACATTTATGTATATATACACAGTCAGTGGCATAGCTAAATATGCGTGAGCGGCTGCTAGTGCACATGCACAACCAGCGTTTGCCAAGCGGTTTCCCAAGAGTGCGGGCCCCCGGGCTTTGCCCTGCCTAAAGCTACGCCCCTGTACACAGTAATTAAGCACACACATATATATGTAGCACTGGGAACCCCCTGTCGTTTGCTATATTCACTTGCCACAGCCCAGTGGCACTCTATGTGACATTACATATAGTCAAGATTAGGTGGGTGTGGGCGTTTGAGCTTGCTGGGCTCGTGTTAATTCATTTCTGACTGGAATCAGTTGTATGGAGGCTGTGGCACCTCCCCCAGAGCCCAGGTCACCTCCCCCTTTTTAATGGTGGATCTCATTTTGCTGCAGGTAAGGAATATATTATGGTTCTTCTCCCTCATACAGAGGTATAGGGAACAAATGCAGTGTAGTGTAGGACTTGCACTTATTATGGTTTACCTTGACGTTTGGTGTGCAGGCTTGTGATGCTTTAGCCAAAATATCTAACTAAAAAAACATATTTTATTATTATTAGTATTAGCAATATTATTAGTACTGAAGCATTATTTCTTGTACTGTAATTATTACCATGTATGTTCTGTCATTTGGATGTAGCACTGGGCACCCGCTGTCGTTTGCTATATTCACTTGCCACAGCCCTCTGGCACTCTATGTGACATTACATATAGTCAAGATTAGGTGGGTGTGGGCGTTTGAGCTTGCTGGGCTCGTGTTAATTAATTTCTAACTGGAATCAGTTGTATGGAGGTTGTGGCACCTCCCCCAGACCCAGATCACCTCCCCCTTTTTAATAGTGGATCTCATTTTGCTGCAGGTAAGGAATCTATTATGGTTCTTCCCCCTCATACAGAGGTATAGGGAACAGGTGCAGTGTAGTGTTGGACTTGCACTTATTATGGTTTACCTTGACGTTTGGTGGGCTTTGGCCAAAATATCTAACTAAAAACCATATTTTATTATGTAGCCCTGCTTCCTATCGCTAGCAAGCTGCTACTCTGTGCTGTATCACCTGTAGGCTCACAGGGCCTGAGTCTCTGCCACGGAGAGCCTGGGGTATGCGCAATAATTATCACGGGTGCAGCGCCTCCACCTGCGACAGCTCCCGCCAGCGGGGGAGTGGGTCTTCGCAGGACGTCTATACAATAAGTACTGACACACAGCCAATTACCATAACCAACTTCTTTAACTGTTAGACCGATATCACATATAGATACACACAATAACATCCCAGTTGGGAACACAGCATACCACGCCACGGCGGGCATTAACACTTTCTTGCGCCTCGGCGGACGCCAACACACTCATGCGCCATGGCGGACGCCAACTCTCCCCGACCCCGCCACCGGGTGATCCCACCCCGTGTCCAATCCCCAAACAGAACCGTCCCGATACTTCACAGTTAATCACTATGTGTGTGTAAGGGTGACTGCGCAGCCACTGTGTCCCGAATGAAGGAATGGTACCGTTGGGGCCCTTGATGAAATACCTGCCGAGCACTCCAGTACTCGGATCTTCTACGCTCTTCACAAAGGGTCTCCGCACGTCGATACCTTTCGCTCTCTCTCTCTCTCTCTCTCTCTCTCTCTCTCTCTCTCTCTCTCTCTCTCTCTCGAACAAGGGTCCGGGGCGATCCCACCCGGACTCCAACACACCTGCGGGGTCTGAGCCCAGACCTCCCGCTCAACAGTATAGTCCCGAACAAGGTCTACGAATACTAGGGGAACAGGAACCTCACTATGGCAAATCCTGGCTCCGCTTGTCTCTACGGTGACTCAGGGCTAACTGGGCCCGGGGCATACGGCCTACGCCGGAATGGCTTAACCTCCCACACAACAACACTCCATCTCCTCTCCAACCTGTTCTCTCTCCACGTGCGCGCAACCACCACCCTATATCTCCTCCACCTCCTCCTCAGCCCATTGGCTCAACTCCGTCACATGACACTCCCCGCGGGGCTGCTGGGTCAAGGATCTGCTCCCTCCCACCAACTGCACTCTACTCCTTCACGGGCTTTTGCAAATACTCTGTACAGGCGCAACCTCCCGCTCTTTCAGGGTGAATCAGAGGTCATGGCTACATCTATTATTAGCATTATTATTAGTACTGAATCATTATTTCTTGTAATTATTACCATGTATGTTCTGTCATTTGGATGTAGCACTGGGCACCCCCTGTCCTTTGACATATATATGTATATACACAGTATATAAGCACTCGCACACACATATATATGATCCCCAGCCTCACCAGATAGAGTCGGTTGTTTCTTTTTTCAGCAGCTTCATGTTCTCATCGAAATACATATCCATTGTCAGATTTTTGTCAGTGTCGTGTGCAGATTCAAAGTTTGTAGTAGTGCGTACTGGGATTCCCAGACATCGGAGGACTGAGGGAAGAAAGAGGGAATGTGCATTAGAGAGATATGGGGGGAGGGAGAGAGAATGTGCATTAGAGAGAGAGAGAGAGAGATGGGGGAGGGAGAGACAATGTGCATTAAAGATAGAGAGAGGGGTTAGAGAGAATGTGCATTGGAGAGATGGGAGAGGGGGTAGTGAGAGAGAGTGTGCATTAGAGAGAGAGGGTAGTGAGAGAGTGTGTGCAATTAAGCTTAACCCTTAAGGGGGGAGAGTGAGGAGGAGAGTGAGGGGGAGATTGAGTGGGGAGAGAGATGGAGGAGGGAGAGGGGGATAAAGAGGGGGGAGGGGGGAGAGGATAGAGAGGGTGAGAGAAAAAGAGGAGAGAGAGGGGGAGGGGGGAGAGAGGGGAAGAGAGGGGGAGGAGAGAGAGGGGCAACGGAGATACACAGTGGGGTGGGTGGCTGAGATGCAATGCAGCTGTGAACAAAAGCTCTGTGCCCTCATGGCTAATTAACATTCCAGTGGGTGGGGTTGACGTTCCACAGAGAACAAGGAAATGTTAACCCTTAGCACGCTGGTCCTTTGCAGAGGGGTGCCGCTCTTGGGGAGCCCCATCAGGCTGTGCGCCTTTGGGGCAACGCAGATGCACAGGGGAGTGGGTGGCTGAGATGCAATGTATCCTGGGTACAGTCGGGTCCCTGGGTTAAGGGGAGTCCCCCAGTATATGCCCAGACAACCAGAACCGGGTATTGAGGTTCTGGGGTGGTCCAACATCTAAAAGGTTGCGAGGCTGATATTTTGTCTAAGTCCAGCTTCAGTGAAAATATAAGCAGCTCTGAAACTTAACCTAAGCGTTACGTCATTCAACTTTTTAACTAACTTCTTATAGGAAGGTCTAGGAGTGCTGAAAATGAACGTGCGTGTCTGTTCCGTCAATCCTAAGGAACGAGGGACTTAGAGGAAATTGTGAGATATTTTTTATTAATATTGTGTATAATGGTATATGTTTATGCACTATATATGAGCTGGGGAATTTACATTTCCATGGTTCCGAGAGACCATGTGGCTACCAAGCCTGGTGCCACTAAGGCTGCTCTTATAGTGCCGGCGATGCGTCAAAACAAATGCATTGAATCCGTTGCATGCGCTTTTAGTAGGCGCGACGGCGACGGATCGACCTAAATCTCTGTAGTCAGTAGAATTTGACTTTTACAGCGACGGTCTCACCATGTGACAGGTTATAACCAATCAGATAGCTTCTAATGCAGGTGTGAGGGGGGGGGGGGATTTGTGTGTGTGAGTGCAGGGAGAGAGGGAATGTGTGTATGATTGTGTGTCTGTAAGATTGTGTGTGTGTGTGTTACATAGTGACATAGTAGATGAGGTTGAAAAAAGACGTACGTCCATCAAGTTCAACCTATGCTAAATTTAGACAACAGATACTTTATCCTATATCTATACTTATTGATCCAGAGGAAGGCAAACAAAAAACACCAGACTCATATCATCCAATGATATCTAATAAGGGGAAAAATAAATTCCTTCCCTACTCCAAGAATTGGCAATTGGATTAATCCCTGGATCAACATCCTTCCCATGTATACTTATTTGGTATACCCCTGTATACCTTTCCTTTCTAAAAAGATGTCCAACCTTTTTTGAACAAATCTATTGTATCTGCCATCACAGTCTCCATGGGTAATGAATTCCACATTTTAACTGCCCTTACTGTAAAGAACCCTTTCCTTTGTTGCTGGTGAAATCTCCGTTCCTCCAATCTTAAGGGATGGCTCCGAGTCCATTGTACTGCCCGCGGGAAGAATAGTTCTTTTGAAAGCTCCTTGTATTGTCCCCGAATATATTTGTATATAGTTATCATATCCCCTCTTAGACACCTCTTTTCTAATGTAAATACATCTAATTTAGCTAGCCTCTCCTCATAAGTTAGATTGTCCATCCCCTTTATTAATTTGGTGGCTCTTCTCTGCACTCTCTCTAGTTCCATTATGTCTTTTCTTAGTATTGGTGCCCAAAATTGTACTCCATATTCAAGATGTGGTCTTACTAATGCTTTGTAAAGGGGCATAATTATGTTTACTTCCCTTCCATCCATTGCCCGTTTAATGCAAGATAAGATCTTGTTTGCCTTTGCAGCTACTGCATGACTTTGGGCACTATTGCTAAGCCTGCTGTCTACAAGTACTCCTAAATCCTTCTCCATCAAGGATTCCTGAAATGTTTCCTCATTTAATTTGTAAGTTGCCTTTTTATTCTTGCTTCCCAAATGCATAACCTTACATTTATCTGTATTAAACCTCATCTGCCATTTACCTGCCCACGTTTCCAGTCTCTCCAAGTCCTTCTGAAGAGAAATTACATCCTGCTCTGATTCTTACTACCTTACACAATTTAGTATCATCAGCAAAGATGGATACTTTGCTCTCGATGCCAACCTCAAGGCTCCATTTCCAATTTCTTGGCTCCATTTCCTCTCTGAATGAGAAGAGTGAGCTGCTAGTTCTTGGGGATTTCAACTTCAATTGGCTTGACCCTAAAAACCACAAAATCCAGATACAACTCAAGTCACTTAACCTATCGCAACTCATTTCCCAACCCACACGGATAAACCTGAAATCGCATAACAATTCCTTGCTAGACTGGATTCTCTCCTCAAACCCCAGCAGAATCCAATCCTCTGGCATCCTTCCTGATATTTTCAGTGACCATGCAATAGTGTACTGTGTAAGGAAAATTAAACCGCCCCATTCAAGCCCTAAAGTTCTCCTCACTAGAACATTTAAAAACTTTAACCCACAACAGTTTCTGGATGACCTTACCAACTGCCCATGGCACAGAATCGATTTAATTCCCGACCCCGATTCTGCGCTCGACTATTTCCAATCCGAGTTCTTAAAACTCTGCGATACCCATGCTCCACTACGCAAAATAAGGGTACGGGGGGCCCACCTTCCATGGGTTACACCTGACCTTATAGCACTCTACCAGTTCAGGGATGCCTTGTGGAAAAGCCACAAAGTAACTGGCACTACCAAGGATCTCAATCACTACAGATGCATGCGGAACATGTGCACAAGGCAAACAAGGCATGCAAAAGCACAATATTACTCTGACAATCTCCACCAAAATACATCAAACCCAGCTAACTTCTGGAAGGTTATCAACAATATATTCCAGCCTCCTAACCATCAACAACCAAGTAATATCACTAAGGGGGATATTACTCTGACAAACCCCACTGACATTGCAAATGCATTCAATGATTACTTTGTGGGGTGCGCCACTAACTTATTAGCGAAACGCAGCACAAACCCCAAACATGAATCTCATCCTGGGAGTATCCCTACAGTCCCACCCCCTCCCAACACTGCCCACAATTTTCAATTTAGCCCAGTATCTGAAGAGGAGATTACACAAGCGCTCCTCAAACTAAAACTAAGCAGCCAATGTGGACCCGACTTACTACAATCTAGGTTCCTACGACTTGGTGCCCCAGTCCATTGCCAACCAATTGCGTCCCTAGAACTCCGTATACTGTCTCAGTGCCAATCCCTCTAAGACTGGGAAACTGCAAGAGTTGTCCCAAATCTCAAAGTAGGGGACAAAAAACACTGTCTCAAATACCAGCCCATCTCACTCTACCCCAATTCTATCCAAAGTTATGGAAAAATGTGCCACTCCCAATTAAGCGATTTTATACCAAGACAAATTTACCTAGCCAATTCCAGTCTGGGTTTCGTCCCCAAACACTCCACCGTAACTTACCCTGCTAAAAGTCTGCAATGAGATCCAGTGTGGAATGGAACGGAGACAACTCCTGGAGCAGTATTCCTAGATTTTGCAAAGGCTTTTGACACAGTTGATCATGTTATCCTGCTTAACAAACTCCAGAGCTCTGGAATAGGGAAGCATGCTTTAAACTGGTGTAGCCATGCTGTAAAATGGCTAACAGTCATCTCTCCTGCTGACAGTAAGGCCTGGTAAGTTGTGGGCATGCCAGCAGTAATTATGGAGGTTTGCCCTCACACCCTGGTGAGGTGCCCTATGTATGGATGGGAGTGGTCACAGGCTCTGACTCCATGGTTAGTGATGTCAGAGGTGTGTCAGTCTCCAGAGTATACATAAGGCACAGCACTGATCCAAAGTTAGTTCTATGTGTGTTGGAGTTGTGGATGGAGGTTTAAGACTTAAGTCTGTTTTGTGACTTAAAAGACAATAATGATACTGTGACCAGGGACCTGGCACAGGAACTATCTCCCTAAAGGGGAGATAGGGGAACCCACTAATTACCTGGACGATATACCTTTCAAAGGGAAGTGCGAGAACAATGGAAGGCTAAGTACACCCCATTGTGGAGGGCAGTTGGCCCACCGCACAAATAAAGATGCATCTGATTAAAGACCCTCTTGTGTGCATGTGTGGACTTATTGCACAGAGGGAAGCACCACAGAGGAGTTCCTCATCGGACTCATCCCCAAGCGGACGCAGGGATCCTGATGAGGTGGAGGCGCTGCACTGGATATAGGTAGGACTCTGCACACTACCTCAGCTGCCTGTCTGGACGGGTCCATTCCCATACACCATCATGCGGGAGACTCAGGAGACCTGTAGCCAACAGGTGCACCACCAGACACACTCACACTGTAATGGGGACTGGTTAGACCACAAGGGCCAATATGAGATTGGGTGGGTCAGGCAGTCCAGAAAACCCGTTACACTGGTTTCAGTCCTACCTATCAGGAAGATCCCAACATGTGTCCATCTCAGGCTCTAACTCCAACCCCCTGGATATCACCTGTGGTGTCCCGCAAGGCTCTGTTCTGGGGCCCCTACTCTTCTCAGTGTTCATTAATGATCTTCCCACAGCTTGTAAGGAAGCCTCAATACACATGTATGCAGATGACACAATCCTATATGCACACAGCCATAGCCTCTCTGACCTTCAACACATACTTCAGTCTGACTTTTTGAGACTCGAAAACTGGATTTCCCAAAACAAACTGTTTTTAAACACTGACAAGACTGTAACAATGGTATTTGGGACCAAGACTAAATTTGTAAAGCTTCCAGTGACTGAGCTCCTGATTAGAACCAACACTAACACACACCTACACACCTGTCACTAAGTTCATAAGTACAACCCCCGCGGCTCCCCTAGGGGGTGACTCCACCACTTCAACATTCGGCGACCTGCATGATTGCATACCCTGACACCACCCAAGACCTATGCCACAACTAGGGGCTCCCACCTCTACAGGAACTAAATCCCCCCGTAACGTTCCTGTCAGAAAAGCGTATTGACCCAGCAGATGCTAACTGCCAATTATTGACCCTATGGAGGGAACCATAGCTAGATGGCTCGGCTGCCTCACAACCAACCTTCACAACACCCTCTAAAACACACCACAATTCAATTGTTGTTTTGTTCTTCCAATGCCCAACTCACCACCACACACACATCACTGCGTAAATGCTTACTAAGAACTAGACCCCCTTGGTCTCACTAGAGTCTAGGCGCTTACCAAGTTCACTCTTCTCCTGTCTCCACCTCACCCCACATCACCTTCTGCGGGCAAGCCACCACCCAGTACCGAACACCAGCTCCTCACCCTAACCACCTGCATGCCCACCACCCCAGCACTCTAGTCACCTGAGATCTTGACTCCAAAAGGACTATTCATGGTCCACGGCTCAACAAAGTATCCGGAGTTCCTCCTTCTCCTTCAGGTTGCACACCACAAAACACTGGAAAACAACCTACCAGAGGGACTTCATATACCACCCACAGTTAAGTTCCTTTACAATACTAAGACGGGACTGTCTCACATTTTACTACTGGCTTGAACTGTTTCCATACGCTCATAATATATTTTTCTTAATGGCCAAGCAATGCTTGTATATATGTATACCCCGGTCATTTATGTACTTTACTGGAACCGGTGTTATTGTTTTACTCGGTGCCCAGGACATCTGAAAAACGAGAGGTAAAACTCCAATGTATTACTCCTGGTAAAAATTTGATAAATAAAATAAATAAAAGGTCATTAATAAACAAGTTATTTAAAAAAGCAGGGGTCCCAGTACCAATCCCTAGGTACCTCTCCACTCCACTACATGACTTTCGCTACCTTGTGGCGTGGGTGCAGACGCTGAGCAGCCGCCCATGTTGCCGGGCACACAGAGGGTGGGTGCGAGTTGTTGCGCAGCGTGGGACCCCGTCGCACCCATGAGGTCACGGTGGAGTCGATTTTTGCGCCAGATTCATCAGCTGAGCACATAAACTTAGGAGGAGGTAGGGGTAATCTATGTTTGGTTTTGTTGTGTTTTAGGATGCCCTCTACTTGAGAAAGACATGCATGTGCAGTGAACGTTGGGATTTTTTGGCTGGAAAAACACTTCGTTTGCGAAGCCCGAGTGCCAGGATTTCTTCTCTTTATTGTGCTATTACATGGGACCCGCAGGAAAGGCAATGCCGGAGCAGCGAGCAACGGCAATTGATATATCTCTAGTGATTGTTTGTCAAGTGAAACACACGATATAACAACTTTAAAATAGTTAAATTCTCCCATAATTAAAGTAAGTAAATTCAGCATACAATAACAGAAATTACAACTCTCTCCGTTTCAGCCTTCCCCCTTGCGGTTGTCTCCGCCCTCATGCATTCCCCCTGCTCTTGTCTCTCCCCGCTGCCTTCCCCTTGCTTTTGTCCCGGCCCCTCTGCTTCCCCCTTGCTTTGTCTCTGCCCCTCTGCCTCCCCCTTGCTTGGTCTCCGGCCCGCTGCCTTCCCCCTTGCTTGTCTCCGCCCTCTGCCTTCCCCCTGCTTTGTCTCCGCCCCTCTGCCTTCCCCTTGCTTTGTCTCCGCCCATCTGCCTTCCCCTTGCTCGTGTCTCCGCCCCTGCCTCCCCCTTGCTTTGTCTCCCGCCCCTCTGCTTCCCCATTGCTCTGTCTTCCGCACCTCTGCCTTCCCCCTTGCTCTTGTCTCTCCCCTCTGCTTGCCCCCTGTGCTTTTGTCTCCGCCCTCGGCCTTCCCCCTTGGCTTTTGTCCTCCGCCCTTCTTCCTGTCCCCCTTGCCTCTTGTCTCCGCCCTCTCCTTCCCCCTTGCTCTTGTCTACGCCCCTTGCCGTCCCCCTTGCTTTTGTCTCCGCCCTCGTCCTTCCCCCTTGCTCTGGTCTCCGCCCTTGCTTCCCCCGTTGCTTTGTTCTCGCCCACTTCCTTCCCCCTTGCTCTTGTCTCCTCCCCTTGCTTCCCCTGCTTTTGTCTCCTGCCCCTTCCCTTCCCCCTGCTCTGTACCCCCTCTGCCTTCCCCATCTGCTCTGTCTCTGCCCCTCTGCATTCCCCCTTTGCTTTTGTCTTCCGCCCCTCTGCATTCACCCTGGCTGTTGTCTCCGCCCCTCTGCCTTCCCCTTGCTCTTGTCTCCGCCCCTCTGCCGTCCCCTGCTCTTGTATCCGCCCTCTGCTTTCCCTTGCTCTTGTCTCCGCCCCTCTGCCTTCCCCTTGGCTCTTGTCTCTGCCCCTCGGCCTTCCCCCTTGCTCTGTCTCCGCCCCTCTGCCTTCCCCCTGCTCTTGTATCAGCCCCTCTGCCTTCCCCCTTGCTCTTGTCCGCCCCCGCCTTCCCCCTTGCTCTGCTCTTGCCCTCTGCCTCCCCCCTTGCTTTTGTCTCGCCCCTCGCCTTCCCCCTTGCTCTTGGCTATGACCCCTCTGCCTCCCCCTTGCTTTTGTCTCCGCCCCTCTGCCTTCAACCTTGCTTTTGTCTCCGCCCCTCTGACCTCCCCCTGCTCTTGTCTTCCTGCCCCTATGCATTCCCCCCGCTTGTCTCCGCCCTCGGAAGGAAAAAGGGAGGGGACGGAGAAGGAACCCTAAACTACATAATACTATATTACTCCCCCCTCCACAACACCA
>CM071584.1:18577295-18591590 GCA_036426205.1 Ascaphus truei | reverse complement strand
AGTATGCGAGATACACAGAGAGAGTGCGAGGTACACAGAGAGTATGCAAGATACACAGAGAGAGTGCGAGGTACACAGAGAGTATGCGAGATGCACAGAGAGAGTGATAGAGTGAGAGATACACAGAGAGAGTGATAGAGTGAGAGATACACAGAGAGAGTGATAAAGTGAGAGATACACAGAGAGAGTGATAGAATGAGAGATACAAGAGAGAGTGATAAAGTGAGAGATACACAGAGAGTATGCGAGATACACAGAGAGAGTGCGAGGTACACAGAGAGTATGCGAGATACACAGAGAGAGTGATAAAGTGAGAGATACACAGAGAGAGTGATAGAGTGAGAGATACACAGAGTGATAAAGTGAGAGATACACAGAGAGAGTGGTAGAGTGAGAGATACACAGAGAGAGTGATAGAGTGAGAGACAGCAACTAGGAGGGTAACCCCTGCAACAGCTCAAAATGTAGTGCTTGATGGTTGTGCTCCCTAGGTAAATACATGACTTGGACAGAGAAACAGAAAAAGTAACCTAGTTAGGGCACTCTTGCATCTTGTGATCACCCGAGGGCCCCGGACCACACATAGAGTGCCCTAACTAGGTTACTTTTTCTATTTCTGTGTCTTAGAGTGAGAGATACACAGAGAGAGTGATTGAGTTTTTTTTCACCACACAATTAATGTGTGGTCCGGGGCACTCGGGTGATCCCCGCAGGAGTCTGGGGGTCCCCGCTGGCTTGCGGTACCAATCGTGTGGCCAAAAAAATATAACAGGCAATACTTTGAAATAAATACACCCCACTCCCCTCTAACACATAGAGTACATTAATGGTCAAAATTATTATTATCCAGATATTGATAATAGTGCATTTGTCCATTACAAATAAAACATTAAGCTGCAGAAATAAAATAAATTAACCTCGCACACACCCCTGCCATTATACCACGATGAAAGCCGTCTTCATCCTCATCACCGCCCATGTCCTCCGTTGCCACAAACAATGCAGTAGAATGAAAAATACTATCTATTGTCCCTTAACACCTTAATCCCCTTATTGGTTATTAACCACTATAGTAATTAGGGGGTTAACCCACCCTCTCTCACTACCCACCCAGGAGGCCTAACCACCCTCCCCAGGCAACTACCCCCACCCTTCAACCATTCATACAGTGGGTACATCATGCTCATATAATATGGGCATAATTTCCCACTATAGCAAACATAGATAGAGGGTACGTACTCTGACACACTGGTAAATGTGGGGTACTTAGCTGTCGGTGCACTGGTTCTGGGGAGCTCCTGATGTCCCAAAGCAGTCCAGTAGAAAGTGAAGAAACAGGCACTTGGTCTTAATCAGCAACAATGAGGTTTAATGTGCCATGAAAACCAACGTTTCGGCAGTACAAATACTGCTTTTCTCAAGGTGAAGGCTACCAAATACAAGTGAACATATATATACACATCCCCCCTAATACTCACCCCTCCCTACTCAGCTTCACTGCCACGATGTCAACGCCCACGTGAGGACGTCAGCGCGCCTCCGTGGCGCTCCGTGATGACGTCAGATGTTGTGGTGTGGGTCCCTCGTAGCACAGCACAGAGCTGCACTGGGAGGAGAGAAACATGATAAAAGCAATCTCCCCACCGGATTGATACGATGTCCATGGAAGGTTCAAGGTCATTAGTGCCTGTAAAAAGACAGAATTATCTCAAATTCTGTTGTTCATTAAGTCCCACACCATTACTGGTGTTTAGAGCATGTATCCAAAATGCTTCCCGCCTCAGCAGAAATGTCTCCCTATCCGGATATACATCACAAGTAACCCAACAAAAAGTGTCTTTCCAAACAATATCAGAGGTGGAGTCAATGACATGCAACGTGTCCCTAATGTGAGATGGTAATGAATTCACATCTGACGACCCATCCAGATCACCTGAGCCCATTTGAGGAATTCACCTTACATTCGGTTCAGGATTCAGATCTGACCTTGGACTTCAAGCATTCACCCTTTCATCCTATATCCACCTACTTTCCGTATCACTCAAAAGGGAATTTCATCTAAACCTTTTACCGACGTCACGTGAACGAGCCGCTACTCAACGCTTCTCCACGCTGCCGCCACGCATCCTGCCGAGCGGCATTTGCTCGAATAAACTTTGTCGCTACTGTATACTATTGTTCTTAGAGATCTTGAACAATTATGCCAGAATAACACCTGTTTGTTTGACACATAAGAATCTGAGTAAAGGAGAAGAATTGGCTTTAAAAAATCTTAGAGAAAATACAGATCTCATTGTGAGATAAGCCAATAAGGGAGGGGCTATTGTCCTGCAGGATAGACAAGATTATATATCTGTGGCTAGCCTCCTTCTGCTGGACAGTTCATCCTACTGTACGCTGGACAAAGATCCAGTTATGGATTTTCTGTTGGAGTTTAAAAGTTTGATTCAACAAGCACTTAGCACTAGTATTGTCACTAAAATAGGAAGCACTTTTTTGTTTATTAAGCACCCAAGGACACCAGTTTTTTATCATTTACCAAATTGCACAAAGATACTGCACACACCCCTGGTAGACCAATCATATCGGGGGTGGGGTCAATGACTTCGAACGTATTCCAATATGTTGATTATTTTTTACAACCTTATGTGAATTCATTACCATCTCACATTAGGGACACGTTGCATGTCATTGACTCCACCTCCGATATTGTTTGGAAAGACCCTTTTTGTTGGGTTACTTGTGATGTATGCTCACTTTACACTTGCATAGATCACAGTAAGGGTTTAGATGCCATTAACCACTTTTTACAGTTGGATTTAAAGTTGCATGCGTCACAGAAAGATTTTATTTTTCTCATGCATTAGATTCATTTTGACACATAATTATTTCACTTTTAATGGCACTTTTTATTTAAAAACGTGTGGAACGGCCATAGGACCAGACTCGCCCCCAGCTATGCCAACCTCTTCATGCATGGGGTTGTGGGAGAACCTCCATGTTTGGGGGAACGCGCGGCTGGTGGCGGGTCTGGTGTTCTATGGCCGTTTCATCGATGACATTATTATGATTTGGGATGGTGATAGGGGCCAACTGAAGGACATACTGGAATCATTCAATGAGAATGACATGGGCTTGAGATTTACCCATCTAATAGATCCAGATACGATAGTATTTTTAGATCTTGAACTGTTCATTAATAAAGCAGACATGTGGGTCCAAAGTAGGACTCATTTCAAACCTGTGTCCACAAATAGTTACCTGCAGTACAATAGCAACCACTATAAAAAGTGGTTGAACAATGTCCCAAAAAGCCAATTCTTTAGGATCCGGCGAAATTGCTCTCAAAACTCAGATTCTCATGTCCAGGGAGAAGCTTTGACGAATAAGTTTCTCCAAAAAGGATATGATAGAGAAGTGATACGGAGGGCATTTGATGAGGCAAACTCTATTGACAGGTGTACATTGCTTGAGAAGTCCAAGGCCAGATCTGATCAAGATGGACCCGATTCGCATGTGGACAAATCTAGGGAGAATTTGTTACATTCATTTCCGAAATTTATTACACAATATAACCAATTGGCTCATCAGGTCAAACATATTATGAATAGACATTGAAGCATTATTCAAAATGATCCTATTATAGCTTCTAAAGTGCCAACATGAGCTTCTATTGTCTTCAAAAATGCTAGATGTCTGAAGACCATTATAGCCTCAAGTAGATTGAAATCTACTAGTGATTCACACTCTGGTATACCCAGGAACATCTTAGCAAGAGACAATTTCTCTTGTGGTAGGAGTAGACGTATCACTTGTGGGCATATTAATAAGACCAATTCATTTAAATCCTTTTCTAACGGTACATCATATGAGGTGAAGGATTATATAAATTGCTTAAGCATGTATGTTATATACCTCATAACATGTCAGTGCGGTCTGCAATATGTGGGCCGCACTTCGAGAACTTTAAGTACTAGATTTCTTGAACACCGTAGAAATGTAAAACATGGTCTTCAGTCACATAGCTTATCTCGTCATTATGATACTATACATAACAAAAATCCATACTCCCTGTCCATTATGGGAATCGAGTCTATTTCACCTTCCCTATGTGTCAGAGAGACATACTGGATTTATGTTCTTGGAACGTTACATCCAGATGGTCTCAATGACACAATTGATATTAGTACAGTTGTTTAAAGGTCTATCAATGTAGTTGTGTACTGATGTTGTGTGTCTTCATGGAGGTCTGGTTTGAACGATGCACTTCGTTCCCTTCTTGATGACCTGCACTCACTACACTTGTTTAATAGTTTCTCTAATATCCTGACATTATATATATTATTCTGTACCAAATATTACTTTAATATAGACTCGCTGTAAGTTACATATTTGTCACATGCAAATATATGTGTGGTATGCTTTCCTTATGTGGCCACCATCAGCCTTGACACTTTCATGTGTCCTTTTCCTCCTTCATATACAGGCATACCCCGGTTTAAGGACACTCACTTTAAGTACACTCGCGAGTAAGGACATAGCGCCCAATAGGCAAACGGCAGCTCACGCATGCGCCTGTCCTCACGTCCTGAACAGCATTACCGGCTCCCTACCTGTACCGAAGCTGTGCGCAAGCGGGGAGACTGTAGAGCCTGTTACAAATGCGTTATTTACATCAGTTATGCACGTATGTGACGATTGCAGTACAACACATGCATCGATAAGTGGGAAAAGGTAGTGCTTCACTTTAAGTACATTTTCGCTTTACATACATGCTCTGGTCCCATTGCGTACGTTAATGCGGGGTATGCCTGTATGTCTATATTATAACATTAAGTTCTTTCAATTGTGATGTTGTTACATAATTGCTGTACTTGCCTCTGTATTTACAAATATTTACACTCTAAGTAATATATCAAACATTCCTCTTGGTTTGCATGTACATATTTACATGATATATGCTCTCTCTTATAGGGCTACTGTTCCCTCTGGGTCTCTTTCATCCATTTTGTCCGATTTGTTTATATTTAGTATTCATAGCATCTGTTTATTATGTGTATTTATTTTGTGTACTTATTATTCACCTTCCAGCCAATATACAATACCCATTTCTACCTTGGTTATATTATGTCATTATATGCATTTATTTATATATTTTTGTTTGTATTAACATATATTAATGCTAACAAGTATATGCTTTCCTTAACATTATTGTGTATCTATACCAGCATTTATAGGAGTTCATTTAATTCTCAACTCCACATCTGATACCCACTATGCAATTAATTTTTCCACTGTTTGATGGGTTAATCCAACTATAAAAATATGCATCATGGTCTATGCTACTATCCCCCGAAGAAGTCTTTTCAAGACGAAACGCGTAGGGTGTGTTTTGTGGACTTACTACTGTCCAGTTTTTTATTTCATGCACTTTATCTCACCTACGGGACTATTGCTAATTGGTTATTCAAACACCAAGTGCAGCCGCAAGCACTGAATCCCTGTGGGGGTTGCCGCAGCCTATCCGGAGTACTCAGTGACGTCATCAGGGTCTCGCGATATTACAACCAGAGACCCACTATAGCGACGGAGAGTTTGGAGGGGATAGACGTTCCCCATTACATCCGGATCCGGTACACGAAGTATACTGTAGTAGCTGCTGCTTCCAGTCTACATCAGACGATTACTTCATGGAGCGGCTGGTATCCTGTGGATTGGCTGGCGATTGAGTATTACTCATAAATACTTTAATTCCTATTTTGTTTGTGAGTGTGCATTTTTACCTATCCAGTTCTATATACATTTTGTAACTTTACTACACTATGAGTGAGCCTGTTTTGTGTCTGTTTTTCCTGTAGATATCCTGGAGGGCGGGGTGTTCCCCTTTTACTCAGGCTGCAAAGACTCTATTGGATAGCGTCGGAAGTGGACATTGTATTGTATTCACTTTTTTTCTGGACATTTCCATTTTATTTGTTTTTTATTATATATTTTATATTCTTTTTCTAGTCCCGAACAGCACAGTCTATTCATCATTTTTTCCCCATATATGCTAGGTAGCTTTTGGTTGGCGCAACCACTTGTTTTCCTGTTTTTTTGTGTATATATATATATATATACCATAACTTAACTCAGTATTATGGTTGGCCTATCCTTTAGCTTCTTTGCATACCCAGTTAATCAACCCCACACTGATGAGACCCATTAAGGTCGAAACAGCTGCCTGCGGGTGGTTTTCTGGGTATGCACCTTAACCCTGGCTGTGCTCAAAGCTGTGACCATGCAGCAAGCTTAAGCCTATAGGGAACCATGTTAAAAATGGGTTTTGAAGCAAAAAGTGGCACTGTGTGCTCATTTGCATGTCATTTCCCAGAATCCCTTGCTGTAGTGGAAGTGCTGTGTGCTGGGTGATAATGGGGAAAGGCGGGGTTGCAGACCTGCCTAAGACATGCAGATGAGCATACAGTTGTATTTACATTTGCATATGTGCTTTGCTGTGGAGGATTTTTGTCACTTTTTTTTACTTCACCATAACTTACCTCAGTAATATATATATATATATATATATATATATATATATATATAAACCAACAAAGAAAAAAGAATCCCCAAATAGCACTCTAGCATACAGAAAAGTATCAAAATGTATTAATCACAAACAGACATACATGAATTAAAAAAGGACCGGTGGTATCCTGCCTGCTGTAAAATTGTACTTGAACCCCTTAAAGAGAAGAATAACAAGCTGAAATAAGCTACATCTAAATTCAAATTAATCTAAAAGGAGAGCTAGTAACTGAACTTGTTATGTGGAACCATATAATAAAATGCTGGTGCTATGTGCTAATTGGTAAGTAAGCCCTCCTATGCCAGATACAATGGGACGCCCAGGAGGGCAATTAACGTCCTTGTGTACTTTGGGTAACAAGTACAGGGTGGGGACTATTGGCTGTTTAGACATAGTAGAGAGAGAGGTAGAGAGAGAGGTAGAGAGAGAGGTAGAGCGAGAGGTAGAGCGAGAGGTAGAGAGAGAGGTAGAGAGAGAGGTAGAGAGAGAGAGGTGAAGAGGTAGAGAGAGAGAGGTAGAGAGTAGAGAGAGAGGTAGAGAGAGAGGTAGAGAGAGAGGTAGAGAGAGAGGTAGAGAGAGAGGTAGTTAAGTAGAGAGAGAGAGGTAGAGAGAGAGGTAGATAAGTAGATAGAGAGAGGTAGAGAGAGAGGTAGAGAAGTAGAGAGAGATAGGTAGAGAAGTAGAGAGAGAGAGAGGTAGAGGTAGAGAAGTAGAGAGAGAGAGGAAGAGAGGTAGAGAGAACGGTAGAGACCCAGGGTTTTGGGTGTTACCAGGCAAGGGAAGGGACAGGAAAATTGTTAAACTAAGCAGAGCTGACTGGGCTATACGAGCCAAATTCAGGCAGTCCCATGGGTATTACTTCCCGTATGTTCCTGAGCCCATCATGCAGGATATAGACGACAACCGACGGGAATGGTTAAGGTTGGCTGTTATTGATTATTTGCAGCATTAGACCAGCCACAAAGAGTTCATCACTGAAACCCTGATATGTTCAATCATGGGGGAGTGGGTGATAGGGACTTGCATATTTAAAGACTGAGTAGAGGTACGCCAAGAAGTAGGAGTACCCAAAGTTTATTCAGTTTGGGTTGAAGATTTTATTGGGTGGCCTGTTAAGAAGCCAGCCCCAAGATATTATCTTTGAGTAAGAGTTTAAAACTATTGTTATGCGTTCATACCTTCCCTGATGTCAGTGGATGGTACATCTATTAATTATGTGATGAAATTTTCTGTCATTCTGCAGGTCTCTAGGATGACAGATGGTGCTCTAAATTCAGACCCAAGCGAGATCGTTGGGGTTTTTCACCCAGGGGAGGATGTAACAGGTTATGTCCAGCTGTGAAACAAAAGAAAAACACAGTACAAGTGCGCAACTATAATGAATAAACAGAGTGAATTGAAATAAAGTACATTAACCACTTAATACCCAAGTGAGTATAAGTAACTAGGTTACCAATAAGGAGCGTCTGCTGCTGTGATAGGGTGGTCCAAGACCCTGAATCTAGACAAAACAAAACACAAAACAGCGCACAATGCTCATGGTGAAGTAAGAATGAACAATTTATATTAAAAAGTAATTCAAGGTTCTGCGTACATCAGATAAAGGTAAAACAGGCATGTA
Organism: Ascaphus truei; assembly: GCA_036426205.1. Lineage (NCBI taxonomy): Eukaryota > Metazoa > Chordata > Amphibia > Anura > Ascaphidae > Ascaphus > Ascaphus truei. The sequence goes on along the minus strand of CM071584.1, from coordinate 18,583,401 downwards.
ACTATAACTATGACAGTTGTTACCACTCAGGTATCAGGACACAGGAGAAGGCTGCAGCGGATCACCCAATGTCAGGAATCTGCAGTCATATCAGGCTGTGCTTTCATCTGCTGGGCTCTTTGGAAGCGGAGGGTTCCCTTTAGGCTTCCACGTAATCCAGGTAGATAAGTCCCAAGCTCCGTTTAGGAGTAGCTGGTAGAGGGACAGTCTCACCGATCAGGGTCAGCTCTGCCTCCCACGCCAGCTTCACTTAACCAGCAATGTGATAGAATACTAAGGGTACTAGTAGATCAATAAAAGTATAATTCCAACTAGTTTCGTAGCAACTATAAAGGCCACTTCATTCCTGGAAGTGGAAAAGATGTAAAACTTTGGGTAATCGAAGAGTCACATAGTGGGTGGAACAGACCTATTGTGCTGGTTCCAAAACCTGCAGGCACTTAAAGATTTTGCAATGGTTATCGCAAGCTTAATTGCATTTCTAAATTTGACTCATACCCAATGCCTAGGGTTGATAAGTTAATAGAGAGGCTGGGCAAAGAACGTTACCTGACAACTTTAGATCTAACAAAAGGTTATTGGCAGGTCCCTATCCCTGAACAGGCAAAAGAGAAAACTGCTTTCTCAACACCCAATGGCCTGTTTAAGTATACAGTATTTCTATTCGGGCTACATGGTGCCCCGGCCACATTCCAGAGAGTGGACAGGGTTCTAGAACCCCATACTAGATATGAGGCGGCATGCCTGGATGATGTTGTTAACCACAATGAAGACTGGGAGTCCCATCTCCCAAAGGTTCAAGCGGTACTTAATTCCATTTGCTCTGTTGGTTTAACTGCTAATCCTCCTAAGTGAACGATTGGCCAGGAGGAGGCAAAGTATTTAGGATATTCAATTGGGAGAGGATTGGTTAAACCACAAGCAGCGAAGGTGGAAGCTATACAAAACTGGCCCCAGCCACTTACCAATAAACAAGTAAGAGCATTTCTAGGTTTGACAGGTTACTATAGAATGTTCATCCCAAATGGTGCCACAGTTGCTGCCCCTTTAACAGACCTCACAAAAGCAAAATCACCATTTTTAATTAAGTGGTCTCCAGAAGCAGATCAGGCATTTAATACATTGAAAGAAGCTCTCTGCGCCCAACCTGTCTTGATAACCCCAGACTTTTTTAGAGAATTTGTAGTACAGACAGATACTTCTGATGTTGGCTTAGGGGCTGCCCTTTCCCAAGAATACCACGGAACACAACGGTGAGGGACACCCCATGTACTTTTTGAGCAGAAAGTTAAACCCACAAGACAAGAACTACTCCATAGTAGAAAAAGAATGTCTGGCAATTAAGTGGGCTTTAGAGGCTCTTCAGTATTGCCAGTTAGGAAGGAAGTTCAGGCTAGTTACAGACAATTACAAAAACAAAAAGAGAAACAGCGCAAAAAACCTCATGGTGTAGTATATAAATAAAAATTGTATTAGTGAAACAGGTGAGTATTGCACGTACATGAAATAACGGGTAAATTAGCATGACATGTTATGGACATGTTACCACTCTGCAACTGTGGATGGGATGGTATCAGTCACCAGATCAATCCTTCTCCTGCACTCCCGTAAGGCAGTTTTTATGTGTCCTCCGCTCAAATGAGACCTCTTGCCGCGAGATGCAGATACAGATCTGGAACCACCTCGCTACTGCTGCGGGGACCACCTTGCTACTGCTGCGGGGAAAGGAGCTCTTCCTGCCGGTTCCTCAGCATCAGATCAACAAACACACACCTGTGACGTCATCAGACGGCGTCGATGGAGCGTCTCGAGTCGCGCTTCTTGCAGGTCACCAACAGAGGCGGCCGGAGAATGTCCCGTACAGAGTATTGTATTGGCAAAAATCAAAACCTCAATAGGTAATAGTAGGAACGTGCCCTCTTCTATCCAACGCGTTTCGTATATGATATACTTTGTGAGGGATATCGGAGGTAGCAAAGTGGGCGCTCTATATACCTATACTCCTCCTGTGATTGGCTGTTGATGATTAGTCCAGCCCCTCACTTCAGGAAGGCATCACATAACTTAAAACTAATCTCATACATATAAAAACAACTCAAGTTTAAACAAATGCATATATAACACAAAAATAAATAAATATTTAATTAGAACCACAAAACGTATGAGAATATTGCTAAAAAATAAAGAGACATATATTAGTACAAAAATAAAAACCGGTAGAAATTACTATCCAGTGTCTAATGACTAATGGAATAAAAGGTGAAAGTGGAGAATATAGTATTACCTTACACCAAGAGTAAACCATAGAGAAAAGGAATCAAGACATTATAAAAAGATATATGAACATATCATATACCATAATGTAAAAAATTAATACAAGGACCAGACATCAATTTCTTCATTTAGTCCTAATGGAGATAAAGTCTGCATCTTATAGATCCACAGACTTTCTTGTTTAGAAAGCATCTTGTCTCTATCACCCCCACGTCTCCCCACAGGAACAATCTGGATACCAATATATTTAAGAAGACTAGAGTCGCAATTATGTTTATTTTTAAAGTGTCTAGAAACACTATGGTGTTCCAGTCCCAGTCTAATATTTCTAGCATGCTCAAGAATTCTAATTCTGAGATATCTTTTTGTGCGCCCAATATATTGGTAGCCACATGGGCACTGTAGGAGATAGATAACATGTGTGGATTTACATGATATACAGTCTTTAACCACAAAACTCTCTTTTGTGGTGTTAGAAACAAATTGCTTACGATCAGGATTGAGCATTTTGCAAGCTTTGCATTTACCACAGCTAAAATTCCCGCTGGGTTTCTTTGGCAATCAGGAGATCCCCGACACACAATTAATCGGGGGTCCAATATCACTTGGTGCCAAGTAATGTTTAAGATTTTTAGCCCTACGGTAAATGAAGCTGGGTTGCGGCTGGAGGGAAGGGCCAAGGATGGGGTCATTACATAAAATATTCCAATTTTTACTAACAATTTTCTGAATATGCAAACTAACTGAATTATATTCTGTAATAAATGGAATTTTAATCTTATTATCACATGTGTTATCATCATTCTTTTGTTTTAGATTATTCTGTAACAAAAGGGACTCCCTATCCATATTGTTCACTTTCTCCAATGATTTCATTAAGAGAACCCTATCATAACCTCGTTCAATAAATTTGTCAAACAGAATTGTGGATTGGATCTCAAAGTCAGTCTGTAGACTGCAATTGCGTCTAATACGCATTAACTGACTTGTACAGTAGGTATATTGTCAATCCAGGACCTTTTATGATTACTGGAAGACAAGAAAAAGCTGTTAGTGTCCACTTTTTAAAAAAAAGTTTTAGTATTGATGTTCTGACCAGTTCTTGATTCCAAATTGAGATCTAAATAATTAATTTCATTAACATTAGTCTCTACGGTAAATCTCAAATTGTAATCATTTTCATTCAAATATATTGTGAACAGGTCTAGAGTGTTACTATCACCCTCCCAGATGCACAGGACGTCATCAATATATCTTCGCCAAATGATGACATGGTCTTTAAATGGATTATTATTCCAAATAAATCGATCTTCCCATGCTCCCATATATATATTGGCATAGCTAGGGGCAAAACGTGTCCCCATAGCTGTACCACACAACTGAATAAAAAATTGATTCATGAATAAAAAATAGTTGTGTGACAATGTATATTTAATGGCATCGACAATGAAATCACAATTTAGTGGATGTAAATCAGGGTCATGCATTAGAATCTCACTGACGGCTTCTACACCCTTATTGTGGGGAATACAGGTGTATAATGACTGAACGTCGAAAGTAGCCCATCTGTAATTTTCTTGCCATTTAATTGTTTTAACTAAATTTAAAACGGCAGTCGTATCTTTTATATATGATGGTAATACTTTTACATACTTCTGTAAAAAATAGTCTACATATTGAAACAAATTAGCCGTCAGTGAGCTAATACTGGAAATTATCGGTCTGCGAGGTTGATTGATTAACGTCTTGTGCATCTTAGGAAGATGATAGTACACTGGAGTTTTAGGGAATTGAACATACAAAAACTGAAATTCAGCTTTAGTTATCACTGTGTACTCAACAGCTTCGTCAAGAAGAGCTTTTATTTTTATTAAGAACTGGCTAGTGGGATCCTGAGGGAGTTTACCATAATAAATCGGGTCAATCAATATACGTAATGCCTCAATTTCATAATCCTTTCGATTTTGAAGCACCACCCCTCCACCTTTATCCGCTTGTCTTATGATAAGATCTTTCCTATCCTGCAATTCTTTTAAAGCTAGATGCTCATTAAATTTTAAGTTATGTTTGATGTCTGATGTTTTAAAATTCTTAACTAATGAAGTAAACTCATTGTTAACTACATTAAAAAATGAATCTATAAAACTGCCTTTACTTTGGGCAGGATAAAATCTAGAAGGCGGTATGAAATTGGTATGTTGACATAGCATATTACCATTATCCTCAAGTGCAGAATCTCTTTGTAGTTTTTTAGATTATTCTGTAACAAAAGGGACTCCCTATCCATATTGTTCACTTTCTCCCAATGATTTCATTAAGAACCCTATCATAACCTCGTTCAATAATTTGTCAACACGAATTGTGGATTGGATCTCAAAGTCTCTGTAGACTGCAATTGCGTCTAATACTGCATTAACTGTACTTGTAAGTATGTATATTGTCAATCCAGGACCTTTTATGATTACTGGAAGCAAGAAAAAGCTGTTAGTGTCCACTTTTTAAAAAAAAGTTTTAGTATTGATGTTCTGACCAGTTTCTTGATTCCAAATTGAGATCTAATAATTAATTTCATTACATTAGTCTCTACGGTAAATCTCAATTGTAATCATTTTCATTCAAATATATTGTGAACGGTCTAGAGTGTTACTATCACCCCTCCCAGATGCACAGGACGTCATCATATATCTTCGCCAAATGATGACATGGTCTTTAAATGGATTATTATTCCAAATAAATCGATCTTCCCATGCTCCCATATATATATTGGCATAGCTAGGGCAAAACGTGTCCCCATAGCTGTACCACACACACTGAATAAAATTGATTCATGAATAAAAAATAGTTGTGGACAATGTAATTTAATGGCATCGACAATGAAATCACATTTATGGATGTAAATCAGGGTCATGCATTAGAATCTCACTGACGGCTTCTACAACCCCTTATTGTGGGGAATACAGGTTTATAATGACTGAACGTCGAAAGTAGCCCATCTGTAATTTTCCTTGCCATTTAATTGTTTTAACTAAATTTAAAACGGCAGTCGTATCTTTTTATTATATGGTAATACTTTTACATACTTCTGTAAAAAATAGTCTACATATTGAAACAAATTAGCCGTCAGTGCCAATACTGGAAATTATCGGTCTGCGAGGTTGATTGATTAACGTCTTGTGCATCTTAGGAAGATGATAGTACACACTGGATTTTAGGGAATTGAACATACAAAAACTGAAATTCAGCTTTAGTTTATCACTGTGTACTCAACAGCTTTCGTCAAGAAGAGCTTTTATTTTTATTAAGAACTGGCTAGTGGGGATCCTGAGGGAGTTTACCATAATAAATCGGGTCATCAATATACGTAATGCCTCATTTCATAATCCTTTCGATTTTGAAGCACCACCGCCACCCCTCCACCTTTATTTTCCGCTTGTCTTATGATAAGATCTTTCCTATCCTGCAATTCTTTTAAAGCTAGATGCTCATTAAATTTTAAGTTATGTTTGATGTCTGATGTTTTAAAATTCTTAACTAATGAAGTAAACTCATTGTTAACTACATTAAAAATGAATCTATAAACTCTGCCTTTACTTTGGGCAGAATAAAATCTAGAAGGCGGTAAAATTGGTATGTTGACATAGCATATTACCATTATCCTCAAGTGCAGAATCATGATCAACTTCAATAATTGGTTGATCAATTCCTTTTTATTTTTTTAAGAAATGTCTTTTCAGTGTCAAGTTTCTCGTAAAATTTATGTAAATCAGTGAACAACTGAAAGCCATTAGGGCCACTCCGACTTAGAAAATTTAAGGCCTTTATTTAGACTTGT